>SZWC01004769.1:14936-61018 GCA_023375785.1 Penium margaritaceum | reverse complement strand
CTCTCTACCTCCCTCCCTCCCTCCCTCCACCTTTCCCATCCTCGCCCCTCCCCACACCCTCCCCCCAACTCTCTCTCTCTCCCTCCATCCCTCTCCCATCCTACCTCCTTCCCTCTGTGTCCCTCTCGCCCTCACGCCTCCATCCCTCCCTCCTTGGGGGTAATACAGATTGCTAGGTTGGCGGTGTATCAAGCATGAGAGGGAGAGCACAGGCAGTATCATGGAACGAGGCCGTTGACTAGGCGAATCACGGTTCTAGTGACGGAAAAAACAAAACACATGCAGAAGTGTGGGGACAAAGTGACAATTGATGTGATGTGAGCCGTCCCCATCTGTTTGTGTAGCTTACTATAACCACTCGGTCGTGTCCATGCTCGTGCAGATCCGTGATGCGGACGCCATTGGCGCTTGAGCACGGACGAGTGATAGATCCACCCGCCCGCAGAGGACGGACAGCTGCCACGACATCCGAGGTGCTTGCCGGGGTGCTTTGCCATTTCTCTACAGACGCTTGAGTTTTCTCGGTGGATTGGCCCTCGAGCTCGATTTCCATGTTTTGCATTGTCTATCCACCGATCGATGCCGGACTTGTGTGTGTGTGACGAGTCGTAGCGTTTGGCTTGAGATTCTGCATCTTTAGGTTTTGACGGTGTTGCATTTGAATACTTGTGCGCCGAGTTGCGGATTAAACAGGCTGGAAACAGGCTCTAGTGCGCAGGTTGGGGCAGCTGTATTGTTGATGCAACGTGCGGGCTTCCACGCTCGTTGTTTAGTCTGCCGTCCCCTCAGTCTGTCGCTCTAGAGTCCAAGTCTGAGTGCTCTAGGTTTGTTTCTCAGAGAGACACGCGCCTGTGTTAGCGCTTGAAAGCAACTGAGAACAAGGAATGACTGATTAAGAACTCATAATGAAACACAATGGCAGACCCCTCCAAGATCTAGCCCCCCCTCCCTCCCCCAACTCTGTAGAGATTGTTACTTAGTTCACTAGCCAATTCGAAAACAACTCTGTTTTTAGGCAGGTTTTCTCGGCAAGTCTTGCCAGACGGCCGACAACCCTAAACCCGGGCGTCGTGCATTTTTGCCTGAAAAGTGGGCCATACCATAATACACACGCTGCAAACGCAGCCTTGTGGTCAGAATCAACAAGAAAAATAGTAGTCAAGAGTTACAGCCACCTAAACCCTTGCGACGTCTACTCTAGTCCTCGGTACCAACAGTGCTCGAAACTCATCAAACTTGGACCCTATGCATGATACAGCGCTGCGAATGTAATACTACAGTCAAACACAGCAACGGACGCATGTAGACAGCAAGAGCAACGACAGAGACTGCCAGCGGCACGACTGCCGAGGAGGTCTGTCGATGGAGCTAAGCACATAGAAGAGAGGAGGAGGCTGCAGCAAACTGTATGTAGGCCTCAATGTGCGTCGGCTCCACAAGGCGAAGAAAGGAAACGCTAGGCACCAGGTTGGGGCAGCATCGTTGTTGATGCAGCGTGGGGGCTTCCACGCTCGTTGCTTAAGTCTGCTGCCCCCTCAGTCTGCTGCTTTAGAGACTATGTCTGGAAGCTCTTGGTTTGTTACATAGAAACGCGCGCGCCAGTGTTAGCACTAGAAAGCAGCTGAAAACTGAAAGTGACAGATTAGGAATGAAGACTGAGCAACAATGGGAGACCCCTCCAAGTTCTAGCCCCCCTCCCCACTAGTGTAGAACTTGTTACTCAGCTAACGAGCCAGTCAAAAAATAGTCCTAGACCTATTTTCTGGCAGGCAGGGTTTTCTCGGTGAGCCTTGCCAGACGCTAGAGAGCCCATAACTCGGGCGTCGTCCGTTTTGCTTGAAAACTGGACCATACCATAATACCAACGTTGCGAATGCAGTCGTGCGGTCACAATCATCTCGAAAAATAACAGCAAAGAGTTATGGCTGCCCAAACCCAGGTAGTGCCTACGACGGTCCAAGATGCCAAGAGGTGCCATGCAGCAAGAGACATGGTCCCTAGGCAGAGCATGATGCTGCAGACGCAATGGCACAATCAGAACGAGCACTGGGAGCATGAAAACAGCATCTGCGGTGGCAGTGACTGCCGGTGGCCAGACCGCCGAGGAGGCTTGCCGGTGGAACTGAGCACGTCGCCGGAGGGAGGAGGCACCAGCAAACTGCGAGCAGGCCTCGGCGTGCGTCGGCTCCGCCGAAAGACACTCCAGCAGCGTCGAGGCTAGCCTTCAGTCATTTGCACGGCGATGTACACAAGCCGGGAGGACACAACAGAGCACAATGAGAGATGTGCAAAAACCAACGCTCCCCCATGACTCACAGGCGTAGTGCACATGGGCGAACAGAGACATAGTCAACAATAAGATACCCCTAGGGCACGCAGAGACGCAGGCAGGGACACAGAGCCACTCACGGATGCATGCCAACTGAGCTCACATGCTTCTTGAACGAGTGGGGCTTCAGTGCTTTGGTCAAAAAGTAAGCCAGCTGTCGTGCTGTTTCAATCCACACAATGCTGATGCTGCAGTCATGCAATAGTGAACGCACATAGCGATACTCAACATTGATATGCTTTTTGCATGTGTGATGCACGTAGTCATTGTCGGCGATTGCCATGGCACTCTCATTGTCACAATGCAACGTGATGGATGCGACAGACTGACACAACTCGGACAACAAACGACGCAACCACACACTCTCACACACGCCTGAGCCAAGGGCCACGTACTCAGCCTCAGCAGTGTTGCGTGCAACACACCCCTCCTTGCCACTGCGCTAGGACACATCCGTGTCACCGATGAGAAAGATCCAGCTTGTACGACTCTTATCGTCTAGACTGCCGGCCCAGTCAGTGTCGGTGTAACCTACGGCGACGACAGACGGCTCGCGGTGGAACATGAGGCCTCGTCGAGGAGTCAAGACGACATAGCGCAGTACTCGGATCTCGGCCTCGAAGTGGAGGTAACGCGGCTCCTGAGAAAATTGAGCTAGGAGGTTGACGACGAACGCGATGTCTGGGCGCGTCATCGTCGCCAGGAACATCAGTGACCCCATGACTCGCAGATACGTGGTCACGTCAACTCGCTCCCCCACAACGGCTGGGTCAGGATTCTTCAGCTGCACCTGGCCATCACGTGACATGGGTGAAGATGCGCTGGGCACGAGGGGCAGGTCCTTGGCGATGCGAGTGGACAGGGTTTGCACATAAGCAGCCTGGTGGACGTGCAGAATTCCCTGGGAGCGATCATGCTCGAGCTCCATGCCCAGGAAGACTCGGGCAGACCCGAGATCCTTCATCTGGTAGGTGGTGTGCAACAGGTCCTTGACACGCTAGATGGCACCCATGTCAAGCGACGCAATGAGGAGATCGTCAACGTAGACCTGGACAGCGGCAAGGGTCTGGCCTCGCGGACTGACAAACAGTGTGGGGACAACGGTGCTGCGCTGAAGGCCACCGCGAAGGAGCGTGCTGCTGATCTCCTAGTTCCAACACCGAGGCGACTGCTTCAGGCCGTAGAGGGCCTTGCGCAGCCGCCAGACTCTCCCAGTGTCATCGTCAAAGCCTCGAGGCTGTACCATGGAGAGCTCCTCATCCTCCAGTGAACCATGGAGGAAGGCGTTGCTCACGTCCATCTGATGCAGCTCCAACCCATGCTGGTTAACCAGGCTGCAGAGCGCCTGGCTCGTGGAGAACCGGCCAACTGGGTCAAAGATCTGGTCGTAATCGACCCCAGCGACCTGAGCGAACTCCTTGGCTGTGAGGCGGGCCTTGTACTTGTTGAAGGAATCGTCAGGCTTCCATTTGCGCCGAAGGACCCACTTAGCACCGATGGTCTTCCGACCTGGAGGGAGGTCAACGAGGTCATACACGTGGTGCTGCTGGATAGCAACAAGCTCGTCAGTGTAGGCAATATCCCAGTGTGCAGCCTCAGGAGAGGCTCGAGCCTCGCATAGGGTGACTGGGTCCTTCGGGCATGCTATGGAGCGGACTGAGAGAGCGTGTGCATCTCGAGCTCCACGTGCGATTTCACCCATGATAGCATGCCGATGCTCGTGATGAAGCATGGCATAGCCCAGTGCAATGTCAGGATGAAGGTCTACAATGATAGCCGAAGTGGTCAGGCCGAGGGCCTTAGTGCCAGGGTCCCCAGTCACGACCGTAGGAGTGGAAGAGACACGTGGAGCGACAGGGGGCCGAGACGCCATTGGGCGAGGTGCTGCGGTCTGCGCGCTCACTGACGATCTGGGTCGGAGGCTGCCGCCTGGGCCACACATGTAACACGACAGGGCAGGAGATGGCACCGAGTCTGATGGGCCGACGGAGGCGGATTGCTGGCCCAAAGGGACCAGCGGACGCGACTAGGGCCGCCGGCCCCTCCGGGCCGGCGGCCAGCGACTGGGGCGGCGGGCTTGAAGGGACCAGTGGACACGACTGGGGCGGCTGGCCCGGAGGGACCAGTGGACACGACTGGGCCGACTGGCCCAGAGGGGCCAGTGGACGCGACTTGGGCTGCTGGCCCAGAGGGACCAGTGGACGCGAGTGGGGCTGCTGGCTCGGAGGGGCCAACGGGTGCGAGTGGGATAACCGGCCCGGAGGGGCCAGCGGGCGCAACTGGGGCTGCTGGCTTGGAGGGGCTTGCGAGCGCGACTGGGGCTGCTGGCTTGGAGGGGCCAGTGGACGCGACGAGGGCTACTGGCTCGGAGGGACGAAGTGATGTGCCTCCCGGAAGCGGTAGGACAGAGGACGGACTCACCACTCCCTCGAGGGACATCGACGAGCCACAACGAACGAGATCGTGCGGAAAGAGCTCCTCAAAGAAGAGGGCATTGTGGGACTCGATGATGTAGTGTCGGGAGGGATCCCAGAAGCGCCAAGCCTTGGACTGATGAGAGACACTGAGAAAGGTGCAAGGATGCCCGCGAGGGGCGAGCTTGCCGTCCTGCTACGGGGCGGGCAGCCACACAATGGCCATGCAGCCCCAGACGCGAGCAGGGTGGAGGTCGGCTCGTTGACCGCACCAGTGCTGGTACGGCATGGACTGGCGGGGAAGGGGTCCGTGGGAAGTCCGGCTCCAGACCTATGTCATGTAAGTCATGGCTTCAATGTAGAAGCCATCGGAGAGGCCAGACTCAACCCGTATGGTGCAGACGGTGTCAGCCATGGTACAGTTCCAGTACTCAGAGACTCCGTTCTGGGCAGGTGTGTAGGGCCCGGACGTTTCGTGGTGGATACCGCGGGAGGTGAGGAAACCTGTGGTCTCACCCATGTACTCACCACCGTGATCGGAGCAAAAGCGGCAAAGAGATCGACCACACTCACATTCTACTAGGACAATCCAAACGTGAATGGCACGGGCGACATCCGAGGTAGAAGACCCAGTGGTAGCAAGAGTATTCGTATATGAGGGCGAGGACATAGCGGCCGTGCTTGCCGACGGACTTGGTGGGGAGAGGACCCATGACATCGGAATGGACCAGGTCTAGAGGGTGGATGCACGGGAGGAGGACAAAGGGTATGTGGACCGGTGCATCCTGTCTTGAGCACAGTCAACGGACTCTGTGGGGCATGGGAGAGGGAAACTCTCTGGGTCAAGGCCCTTGGCCAGCTGGGTGCGGAGCATGCTGTCTATGGCAGCAGAGTGGACGTGGCAAAGGCGGCGGTGCAAGAGTCGGGGGTGCTGTTGAGAGAGCGTTCTGGTGACAAACACATGGCTTGTGGCGGCCGACGAGGAAGGGGCAAAAGAAGAGGAGGACAAACGAGGTACGTGCCATAGGTTGCCACGGGCGGTGGTGTGCAAAACGACAAGACCGGACGGAAGCAACGACATAGTGCCAACACCACGTGAGTACACAACATCTATGCTCATGCGGTCAAGGGCAGTGATAGAGAGAAGGTTGAGCTCAAGTCCTGGGATGAAAAGGACATCGGTCAAGAAGATATCACAGCCAGGACCACGTAAACGAACGACGCTGAAACCTCGGACAAGTAACACCTGTCCCGAGCCCGTCCGGACCCTAGAGACATCGCCAACAGGACCAAGCATACTAAAGGCCTCACAAGAAGCCGTCATGTGATGCGGGGCTCCAGAGTTGATGATCCAGGTCCCGGCAGGGTCCTGGACCGGTGTCGCTAGATCATTGACAGTCACATGGTAGCAAGCGAGAGACGCGGACGCGGTAGAAGGGGGCGCAAACCGAGACTGCCAATGATCAAGCCACGTGACGTCATCACGAAAGGAGGCAGAGGAGATCACAGGGGATGGCAAGACAGACGAGAAAGTAAAAAACGACTGTAACTCAAGCTTAGTCATGTAGGGCAATGGAGACGAGCAGGAGGTGACGCAACTCGCACTTCCCTGGGGGGGAGGACGAAGCAAGCTGAGTTTAAGCGCAATGAACTGCTCCAGTTGATGCTCGCACATGGACTGTCCGAGAGTATAGGCTGAGTGCGGAGTGATGACGCCGAAGCCCGGATAGAAGGAGGACTGACCCAGTGAAGGGAACGGAGGCACCGACGGCTGCGGATGATACTGCTGAGGAGCTGGCGTCTGCGGGACCGGTGTCGCGATCGAAGGAGTGGAGCCGCTGAACGGGGTCGAGGCGTTTGGGGTGGCGACAGCTACAATGGCTGAGGTGAGACGGCGCTCCCGCTGGTGACGCATGGTGGCGATAACGTGCGCCTCGTCTGTCGGTAGCAGGCATGTGTACCACACGTGCCCTGGCTGGCCACAGTTGTGGTAGACCGAGCCACTGCTGGACCCCGTTGGCTGCTGCAACTACTGCTGCTATTGACCCTTGCCCTTCTTTCTCCGGCGCTTCTTCTTCCACGGCGACGAGGAGCTGGTGGAGGAAGAAGCGACTGCGGGGGAAGCGACTGCAACGGAAGCGATGGTAGGGGAGGAGAAGGCCTCTGTGCGCTAAAGATGTGACTCCAGGTGAGCTTCCTGGATCCTGAGGAAGAGCTCATATGCCCAGGGCATGAGGGTACCTTGGGCCACCATGGTGGAGAGGACATCCTGGGAGTAGTGGACGAAGACGTTCGCGTATGCGCTGGTGGGACCGCACTTGATGGTGAGGAGCACGACCAGAGGGGGTGGAGCGGAGGTGCCTAGGCCGCGGAGGATGTCCTCAGCATGCTACCAGTATGTAGTAACTGTCTCGGTCTCCCCCATGTGCAAGGCGTTGAACTCCCGCAACAGACGGTTGGTCTCAATGTTGCTCGATAGGCGATGGGGACGAGTGAGGACGTGCCACGCGGCTACAGGGTCTAGGGTGCCGCTAGTGGTAAAGTCATCGAGAAAGGGCTCTAGGGCAAGGCAGGAAGCCGGAGGAGCGATGGGGACAAGGGCACGTACGGTGCGACAGGCGTTATACAGCTGGTCAGCCTGGGTGGAGTCATATGGGAGGGTGTAGTATGCCCACAGATCCTCACACTATGCCCAGATGCAATAGCTGAGCTCCCAGCTCCAGAACTGCTCGCCGCCCTGAAGCGGCGGGTGCGGTGTCTCAAAGTCCTTTTGCCTGCGGTCGGCGCCCAGAGTGGGGCCAAGGACGGCGGTCACTGTTTGACGCTGGCGCTGAGTCTGTTGCTGCATTAGGTAATGCGTGGCAGCGGACACAGCGGGGGTGGTGTGCCCAGGGGGAATGAACGGCGGAAGGGCACCGGTGGCAGTTTGTGAGGCTAGTGGCTTCAGTGCTGCAAGCTGCTGCGTTAGGGCGGCAAGCTGTTGCTGAATGGGAGTCAGGGGATCAGAGGTGCCGGCGACAACGGCTATGGGCTGCTACTGCCACTGTTGTTGTTGTTGTTGCTCCTGTTGCTGCGGTTGCTGCTCCTGGTGCTGCTGCTACTGCTGTTGCTGCAGCTACTACAGCTGCTGCAAGAAAGGGGGGCTAGGGGTCCCCCCAACAGAGGAGGACCCCTCCCCAGAAGGGCTGTCAGCCATGGTGGGTTTTGGTGCCCCTTGTGTTTTTCTTTTTTTTTGTGGTGCTCATGTCAGTAGTGACGTCAGCTCAGGACGACTGACGTCAGTAGCTGCCGCTACGCTATCTGCTGGGCTGTTGCTATAGATATCTCTCCCCCCTCTTTGGGTTATGTAGTAACCTATTGTTATCGGTTCCTGGACCTGTTTTGGGGACGTCCGCCAACCTGCAATCTGTGAACGGTACTCTGTTTCCAAGTAGGACATATGAAGTAACACAAGAATATCCAACAGGGTCGAATTTTCAAGTCGTACTAGCTTTGTTTCTCTCACACGCTCCGGACTGGTCAACGAGACGAGCTCAGTTGACCACATCACTCTCCGGACGTGAGAGGAACTAGCCAGGAACGAACTGCTACACGCTCAAAGACAGCTGAGCCTACATACCGGGATCCAAGTTACACTACACCAAAACTGAACTGTTAGATCAATGTGCTTAAGAAAGGAGAAATATTATGAAACATGATGTAACGTATCATATGTAATGAATTATCCACCTTCTTTCAAATGATGTTTTTGTCACACACGTAATCACAACAAATCATTGTCATTGGATGATTGGATCATATTTATGTGAAGAAAACACTACATGGATTGAATATGTATGATAAAAATGACTGAACTATAACTTTTTAAGATTCATAAACGACTACATGTATATGTACATAGACGTGGACACACGTACGGATACAATGAATATGTGGAAGGTAGTCCATGGAACAAATCCATGTGTGAAAATGGGTAAAATATAGTAATGCTTAAACAACATTGATTTCAAAATGCTGATTTACACATGTGATTCCAAAAAATCTTTTCCAGAGGTCACATTTGAATGTACTTTGGGAAGAGTACAAGCATGATAATCACATCAAACGGAACAAACACATTACACATAAAGTTCAGATGAAGGGTAAGTGTAACATTATGTTTTTCCCTATGTTTGTCTTCGAAACTCTTTTTGTTTAACTTATTGCCAACTTTGCAAAGCTTACTACGTAATCCTGTGCACCTTAGTGCAACATTGGATCCTTGTCTTTCTTTTCTTTGGTTTTTGTGTTGATGATGTCAGTAGTGACGTTAGCAGTGGGATGCTGATATCAGTAGCGGCCATTGTTGGGGCCGCTGCTGCTACTTTAGCTGCTGTTGCTGTTGCTGTTGTTGTTGCTGCTGCTGCTGCTGCCCCTGTTGTTGCTACTACTGCTACTGCTGTTGTTGCTGCTGCTGTTGCAGCTGTTGTTGTTGCTGCTGCTGCTGCGACTGCTGTTGTAGCAGCAACTGCTGCTGCTACTGTGTGCTGCTACGGCTGCTGTGGCTACAGTAGTAGCCATGGTAGTTGCTGCAGCGGTGGCAAAGGCGCTGGTTGGGTGGGGGATTTTTTTCTGTGTTTTTTTCTCTCCTTTTGTCTTTCACAGCGGGCTTCGCTACTTGCTGTGGGCCGCGGGCTGCGAGCAGCGAGCTCGCTGCTCGCTGCCAGCAGTCCGCTGCTTGCTACGAGCAGCGGGCTCGCTGCCAGCAGCCCGTCGCTCGCGACGAGCTGTGGGCTGTGAATAGCAGCAGCCGCCGCTGGTTGCTGCCGGCTGTTGCTCGCTGCTGCTGCTGTTGCAGCCGACTGCTACTGCGGCTTGCTGCTGTGGCTGCTGCAGCCTGCTGTAGCTGTTGCTTGCTGGTGCTGCTACTCCCTGTTGGTGCTGCCACTCGCTGCCGCTGGTGTTGCTGCTACGAGCTGCTGCTGTTGGCCGCCGTTGTTGCTTGCTACTATGAGCTCCTACTGCTGCGGGCTACTACTAGCTGCTACTATTGCGGGCTGTTGCTGCTACACGTAGCTACTGCTGGCTGCTACTGCCACTTCTTGCTCCTGTTGCCTGCCGCTACTGCTGCTACAGGCTGCTCCCGCTGCTTGTTGGTGCCAGTCACTGCACCTGGGTAACGTTGCCGCGTGCGTCGTGACCCGCAAGTGTCGGCCTGCCGCTCACCTCCTCGCATCACGCGTGGGAGTCTGTGCTGGCGAGAAAAAAATGGCAGCATTTCCCCTGGCCCAGTGGTCGTGGGAAAAAACGTGACGCCGCCAGCAGGTGGGTCAATGTTGCTGGAAAAAATCCGGCAGCATTTCCCCTGCACTGGCATGTATGGAGGTCTGCCGGCGTTGTCTTGCACCTGTACGTCAGTCTTCTGCTACTGGTGGTATGCTCTGGCTCTAAAACGAAGAAAGGAAACGCAAGGTAGCAGCAGTAGTGTTATTGATGCAGCATGCGAGCTTTCATGCTCGTTGCTTAAGTCTGCTGTCCCCTCAGTGTGCTGCTCTAGAGACTAAGTCTGGAAGCTCTGGGTTTGTTACTCAGAAATGCGCGCGCTAGTGTTGGCGCTAGAAAGCAGCTGAAAAATGAAAGTGACTGATTAGGAATGAAGAATGAGCAACAATTGGAGATCCCCCCAAGTTCTAGCTCCCCCCCACTAGTGTACAACTTGTTACTCAGCTCACCAGCGAATCAGAAAATAGTCCTAGACGTATTTTCTGGCAAGCAGGGTTTTCTCATTGAGCCCTGCTAGATGCCCGACAGCCCAAAACCCGGGCGTCGTCGGTTTTGCTTGAAAACTGGACCATACCATAACACCAACACTGCAAACGCAGTTGTGTGGTCAGAATCAGTTAGAAAAATAGCAGCAAAGAGTTATGGCTGCCCAAACCCAGGCAGTGCCTACGACGGTCCACGATGCCAAACAATGCCATACAGCAAGAGACATGGACACTAGGCAGAGCATGATGCTGCAGACGCAATGGCAAAGTCAGATTGAGCACTGGGAGCATGTAGAAAGCATCTGCGGTGGCAGTGACTACCGGCGGCTCGACCGTTGAGGAGGCGTGCTGATGGAGCTGAGCACGTCGCCGGAGGGAGGAGGGACCAGCAAACTGTGAGTAGGCCTCAGTGTGCATCAGCTCCACCGGACGACACTCTAGCAGCGTTGAGGCTCGTCGTCAGACATCTACACACTGATGTTCACAAGCCAGGACACAAGAGAGCACAATGAGAGATGCGCAAAAGCCAACGGGCGTCACTCCAGCAACGTCGCGTTTCATCGTTTGTCATCTCCACATCGATGTGCGCAAGCCGGGAGGACACAACATAGTACAATGAGAGATGCGCAGAAACCAGCACTCTGTTGTGATTTGTGATGTTCCTGTCAACCTACACAGTTTATTGTGACCTCTCGGTCGTGTCCATACTCGTGTAGATCCCTGATGCGGACCCTGGTGGTACCGGTGCGTCGTGTGGTGGTGGACTACCAACTTGGAGCTGACCGATGGCTGTTCTAGAGCTCTGGATGCTGCCCGGGACCTCTTGCAGTTTTTCTACAGCACGAAGGAGTTAGTTGGTGGACTAGCCGTGGCCGCGATTTGCATTTTTTTGCATTGTGTGTCCATCGTTTGATGCCGGATGCATGCATGTGACCAGTCGTATTGTGTGGCTTGTGATTTTGCACGTCTAGGTTTAGGCGGCGTAGCGTTCTGACATGTATGCGCTGAGCTACGGCCAAATCAATGGTTTTGGGCTGGTTTTAGGACAGATTGTGTGCTGCCGCGTGCGACACCTGCTGTGCACCGCGGTAGGTACTTATGCCAGGGACGTGTCATTTGTCATCCCTCTCTGCAAATGGTATTGAAGAATTATGACACTTTTCCTTGTGTCTCCTATCCAAACCCTCGCCGTTGTGTACACAACTGGTGACTGTCATTACTGTGTGACCTGGCACTGATGCCTAGTCAGCGGCTATGTCGTTAGGAAGCTTCCACACATATTCTCATGGTATCAGAGCGGTGAGACAGTTCTCGCCGAGCTGAGCAGCAGAGACACATCATAGCAGCAGCAGTGAGAGTCATCGCTGCAGTAGATCCACTGGGACCTGTCCTCAAAAACTGAATGCCGTCGACCTCACCCACTTTAATCACGTGAGAGTGCATCAGTAGTAGCTGCCAGCAACAGCAGGCGATAGCTGTAGTAGGCTGTAGAAGCTAGCAGCTGCCGACATTGACACTAGCAGCGGCGACAGCAGGCCGCTGTCCAAGCGGCGGCGTTGGGTAGTAGTAGCAGCAGTGCGCGGTAGTAATGGTAGCGCCCGACAATAGTAGCATCAGCGCGTAGCAAGAGCAGCGCGCAACAACGCTACGCAGCGACGGCGGCAGTAGCATCAACGGCGACGATAACAACACTGTGCAGTGGCAGCGGGCATCAGGAGCGTGCAACAGCAACAACATTGAGCAGTAGTTGCAGCAGTGTAGCAGAGTAGCAGTGTAGCAGTGATGTAGCAGCAGTACGCGATGACAGCAGCGCGCGACGGCAGGAGCGCCTAGCAGGTGCAGCGCGTAGCAACAGCATCAATAGCGTGTAGCTGTTGTCACAGCTACACATGCAGCCGCACGGCTGCTACTACAGGTGCCGATGCAACAACAAAAGTAGCTGGGCAGAATCTGCTACAGAACTTCCACGCAGCTTTTGCGCAGCTTTCGCACGGCTGCTGCAGAGCGGCCGCCCATCCGCGCAGTAACCACGAGGCTTGTCAAAAAAAAGAAAAAGAAAGGGAGGGCTGTCCTGATTTCAGCATTTTTGTTGATGTCATCAGATGCGTGCTGATGTCAGCAAACCCTTGCCAACATTAGCACTTGCCTTAGTCAAGACTTTGGTTGGAAAGTTGAAAAGTCAAAGTTGCCAGAGTTTCAACTTCTCGAGAAGTGCTGACGGTTCTGCAATATGACCAATTTGACATCTCGGCCCATAATGAGCGCTGACATGGCTCCAACCGGTGATAAGGGCAAAAGACCATTACATCCCTCTTCTTCCTCCTCAAGGGTCACGAGCCCACGCTTGCAGGCTATTGAGGACTTGCGGAGTTTGCAGGTTGAGATGCGCCGTCTGTAGCAGTGCCAGATTGATGCCATCCATACACTCACCGAGCTTCTTCGTGGTCAGTCCATGGCCACACGGCAGACCTCCGAGGGAGCGGTCGGTGTCACACCCTCCACACAACAGTCAACACCAGCATCGGTGATAGGAGCAGGACGTGACCCGCCATCGCTTGACCCTTGAGATGAGGACCCTGACATGCCAGGCATGGAGGGCAGCTCTCACGACAGTGAGATTCGTGTGCTTTAGGAGCGTCTCCTTCAGCTCCAGACAAGCTCTCGGCCCCCACACATGACTCGTTCCTTTCTTCTTGAGATTCGATCCTCGCCCGATCTCCACCCAAGTGACTTTCCACTTCCCGGTGTCTTCCCCATCCGTCGTCCTTCTCAGCCTACGGTTGCTCTGCCTACGGAGCGGCAACCCAAGGATTTTGAGAAACCGCCTCCACAGTATGTCAGTGAGGACAGTTCTGATTGTTCGGAGATTCTTTTCCAGGTTCGGGCCAGTTCAGAGGGAGTGTGGCCCTACTACCATAGTCCAAATCAGACTACGTCTCAAGCACAAGTACTGATAGTGGCTAGAGCGATGCACGAACTTGTTTTCGCCATGCCGCACGAGATCGTCGTTGACTTCTGCTCGTTCCTTGGAGAGGCCGGCACTGGCACAGGTGCTGATCCACGTGGAGGCAGGGACTTGGCATTAGCATTGCTTGCTGTAGAGATGCACGCCACCCGCACCGCCCACATTTGTGCTTTCCACTCCGTTCGCCAGGGACCTGTCGAGTCTGCAGCCGACTACTGGCGACGCGCCATGCGCAACTACACGTGCCTTGGGACCTCAGGAGGTACACAACTGTGGGCACTCTGCACAATTATACTCAAGGTTCTCCTTGAGCACGCAGAAATCTTCACGAGGTATAGCAATGCTATGCTCGAGCCCTTCTCCACCTCCTTGTACCTTCTTTGGTGGGTGCATCAGCTTTTCCTTCAAGTTACTTCCGCCCGTGAGGCAACCGTTGCTTACCAGGAGAGTACCCTTTCTGTAGCAGTGATCACGTCACCACCAACGCCCCTCCTACAGTCTACTCCTCCATCCTCTGGCACATCCTCCTCTTTCCCTTCCACCCCGATTACCTTGACTCAGACACAGGGTGTGGTATCAGCAGCACAGGGGAAGAAGGGGAGATGGAGGCCTGGTTCGGGCCAGCAGCAGTCACAGCAGCAGCAATCATTGGGTGGTAGCAGTGGACGCTGTGTAGACTGCTACAAATGTAGAGGCGCTCATCGCTACACCGAGTGCCAGCAGTCGCTCGACTGGGTGCGGATCAATCACGGGCTTTAGGATACGCATGCACTACGGTCTACGTTAAGCAGCACAACCTCTGGGCATGTGGCGACCACGACTACAGCAGTTCCCGCTTCATCACCGGCAAGCAATGGCGACGAGGACCCACGTGACCGCACCATCGCCGAGCTTCGTCACCTTCTAGCACTTTGCTTTTAGGGAGGTGCGAGTGTGTTTTCACAGTCGGGTGGCCCACAGACTGTTTTTTTGTCTGTCCTCGTAGCTGGTGATGACTCGTGTGGGAGGGCACAACTGGCATGTGATGACAATGGGCCTGACAGTACCGATTGGATTTAGGAGTCTCACCTTTGTGCCCTCCATCGTTCCCCCTTTCCTGCTGCCCAGCGCCCGTCTCAGGCCGAGTGTTCCATTGCCCGTTGTACAATGACGTCCTCCAGTCGTGATCCCGGTGGCACTTGGATCATCGATTCTGGTGCCACTCATCACATGACTTTTCGGCGCAGTGACTTTGTTGTTCTTGGTCCGGTTGCGTCTGTTTGTTCTGTCTGCACATGCTCTAGTCAGTCCTTACCGGTCCGGGGTGTTGGGGTTGTGTGCTTCCATGGTCTGTACAGACCGATGTAACTTTCCAAAGTGTTTTTGGTGCCTGATCTTCAGCTCATTTTACTTTATGTATGTGCCTGCACACCAATAGGACTCTGCGTGGAGCACAATGTTGACTCCGCGATGGTTAATGCTATTGACACCCGTAGCGTTGTCCTTCGTGCCTCTGTTGTGGACGACCTGTATCGCGGCTCTTGGATTTCTCCTCCTCCTTGCTCCCCCTCCCCTCCTGCTTGTGTTCTTGTCACTGGCATCCTGTCTGCTGAGCACCAACGATTGCTTCATCGTTGTCTATGTCATGTGGGTATCGACACTATGTGGAAGCTCATTTAGACAGAGCCTGCACTCTGTCTTGATGCGGCTTCTCTCAAGAAGCCGCCAAAGACCGACTGTCTCTTCTGCGCTCAGGGTAAGATGCATTGTTGTACCTACCCTGACTCCTATTCTTGCGCACTTCGCCCTCTCGAGTTAGTCCATTCGGACCTTCTCGGTCCTCTCCCTGTCGAGTCTTTGTCCGATCGGGGTCGATATGTCCTGACCTCGACTGATGAATTCACTAGGATGTGGTGGGTTTATAGCTTGCGCCAGAAGAGTGATGCCGCTCTTGTGGTTCATCTCAGGCTAGTGATGGCTGAGAGTCAGTCCCGCCACACGCTGCATCCTTTCCGCTCGGATCGCGGCGGTGAGTTTCTTGGCAAGATGGACAGTTTCTTCGCCAAGCACGGCGTTTTTCACCAGGTCTCCGCTCCTGCTACTCCTTAATAGAATGGTGTATCTGAGTGCTCAAACCGCACCATGGAGGATGTAGTTCGCGGTATGTGGTCAGAGTGCGGTCTGCCGGAGTCCTTCGCCTTTGAAGGCTTCGCCTACCTGAATTGGGTCTGGAACCGCCTCCCGCACGGTCCCCTTATAGACCACGTCACACTGTACAAGCTCTGGCTTGGCCACCGTGCTGACATGTACCTCGCTCACGTTTGGGGGTCCTTGGCTTCTGTGCTGTACACCGAGGATCAGCAGGGGTCCAAGATCTCACCGCGCGGTGGCTTGTGTGCCTTTGTAGGCATCTCCACGCAGTGGAAGGCCTGACGTTTTTGGGATCTTGCTCGTTGTCACATCGTTGAGTCACGCGACGGGCTCTTCTTTGAGTCTCTCACCTACTGTGATCTCACATCGATCATGTTGATGTCAGTCTCGCACGTTCCCACGTGTGAGGTTTCTTGACGGATGGGGGAGTCTGAGCTTGAGAGCACCTCTCGCCCGGCTAATGTGTCCATTCGAGCTCCCTCCACTTCACGGTCTCCGGCTCTTGATGACCCAGCGATCATCGCTATCGGCCCAGAGACCTCTTCAACAGAGCCGGCTTCTACCCCTTTTCCCTCGCACCCCACAGGTGCCCATGCTTTTGTACCTGTGTACGCTAGTAATCCTGCCTCTGTGCGTGGTCCTGCCTCACCTGTTCCTACTGTCACACCCAGTCATGTGTCTCTCACACATGCATCTCCTTGCACAACATCACCAGCTCCTTTTCTTCAGCCCTCACCAGATGTGGTCATGCCTGTCTCCGAGCCTGAGGTGCGCCCCTTGAGCCCAGGGTACTCATGTGAGCTGGGCGGTTGTCTTCGAACATTGGACTTTGGAGTCCAGCGAGTGTCAAGACCCGTACCCAGGCGCTCCACTCGTAGCATCGCGAGTGGCGATCCTGGCACAAAGGCACTAGGCCTAAGTGTCCGCATTGAGCACACAGAGGCACATCCAGTGTGCCCCGTTGGACATGATCTCATCACTCGCGAGTTTCATATCGCTTGTAATGTAGCAACTGACCTTTGTGCGTGATATGGTGAAGTGACACGTGATATCTGTCATATGGGTTGGCACTAACATGAAGCGTGCTGACTTCTTGACAAAGGTACTAGCACACAGGAAATTTTTGGTGGCCATTCGTTCATTTGGGCTTCGCCCCTTGCCTGAGAGTAGTTGAGTATGTGGTGTATCTATGTAATAACTGTTTTTGTATTCATTGTTGTACTCGTACCAATGCTGCACGTGTATGGACATGCGAAGCATCGGGTCATGGGGGAGTGTTGTGATTTGTGACGTTCCTGTCGACCTGCACAGTTTATTGTGACCACTCGGCCGTGTGCATCAAGGATTTGCCAGTGCAGATCCCTGATGCGGACCCTGGTGGTACAAGTGTGTTGTCTGGTGGTGGACTACCAGCTTGGAGCTGACCGACGACAGTTCGAGAGCTCTGGACGCTGCCCGAGACCTCATGCAGTTTTCCTACACCACGCAAGAGTTAATTGGTGGACTGGCCGTGGGCCCAATTCGCATGTTTTGGCATAGTGTGTCCACCGTTTGACGCCGGATGCATGCACGTGACCCGTCATAACGTCCGACTTGTGATTATGCATGTCTAGGTTCAGACGGCGTAGCGTTCTAACATGTTTGCGCTGGGTTACAGCCAAAAAATGGCTTTGGGCTGGTTTTAGGACAGATCGTGTGCTGCTGTGTGCAGCACCCGCCGTGTGCTGCGACAGGTACTTATGCCATGGACCTGCCATTTTTCATCTCTCTCTGCAAATGCTATTGAGGCATTGTGACACTTTGCCTTGTGTCTCCTAGCCAGACCCTTGCCGTTGTGTGCACGACTTGTGGCTGCCGTCACTGTGCGGACACTGGTGGTACTGGTGCGAGAGGACACAATCGTGCCGCCAGTAAGAAAGATCCAGCCAGTACGACTCTCACCGTCCGGACTGCCAGCCCAGTCACTGTCAGTGTGTCTTGTTGCCACAACGGACGGCTGTCGACGGAACATGAGGCCTCACAGTGGGGTAGAGACGACATAGCACAGTTCTTGGATCACGACCTCAAAGTGGAGGTGACGTGGCTCTTGAGATAAGTGTGCAAGGAGGTTAACGGTGAACACAATTTCTGGAAGCGTCGTCCTCGTGAGGAACAATAGTGACCCAATGATGCGTAAATACGTGGTCACGTTTTCTTGCTCCTCCATCATGGCTGGATGAGAGCTCTTCTGATCGTTAGGCGACATGGGTGAGGATGCGCTCGGCGTGAGGGATAGGTCCTTAACCAAGTGTCCAGACAAGGTCTGGACGTAAGCGGCCTGGTATACATAAAGGATAACCATATAGTGATCATGCTCAAGCTCCATCTCCAGAAAGAATCGTGTTGATCCGAGGTCCTTCATCTGGTAGGCAGCATGTAACATATCCTTGACCCGTTGGATGGTAGCTACATCCGGTGAATCGATGAGCAGGTTGCCGATATAGCCCAAGGACGCCACAGCCGAGAAGCGTACGACTCTCCTAGTTCCAGCAGTGCGGTGACAGCTTCAGGCCATAAAGGGCCTTCCGTAGCTTCCAGACCTTGCCGGAGCCATCGTCAAGGCCTGGAGGCTGCACCATGTAGAGCTTCTTGCCCTCCAGTGAGCCATGGAGAAAGGTGTTGCTTACATCCATCTGATGCAGTTCCCACTCGTGCTGTATAACCNATCGATGAGCAGGTTGCCGATATAGCCCAAGGACGCCACAGCCGAGAAGCGTACGACTCTCCTAGTTCCAGCAGTGCGGTGACAGCTTCAGGCCATAAAGGGCCTTCCGTAGCTTCCAGACCTTGCCGGAGCCATCGTCAAGGCCTGGAGGCTGCACCATGTAGAGCTTCTTGCCCTCCAGTGAGCCATGGAGAAAGGTGTTGCTTACATCCATCTGATGCAGTTCCCACTCGTGCTGTATAACCAAGATGAACAACGCTTGACTAGTGGAGAACCGACCGACCGGGGCAAAGATTTGCTCATAGTCGATCCCAGGGACCCGAGCAAACCCCTTGGCTGTAAGACAAGTCTTGTACTTGTCCAGGGACCTGTCTGGCTTCCAATTTTGCCGGTGAATCTACTTGGCGCCGATGACCTTGCGACCCGAGGGGAGGTCGACGAGCTTGTAGAATTGATGTTGCCAAAAGGCGGCAAGCTCATCGGCGCTTACAGCCTCCCAGTGAGCGACCTTGGGAGACGCCCGAGGCTCACATAGGGTGGCTGGGTCCTCTTGTGGCTCCGTGGGGCATACAATAAGGACATGTGCGTCCCGTGCTCATGGTGGTATACGCGTGAGCGTGGCTGCGAGGGCATACTGGTGCTCTTGATGGAGCAAGGCATAGTCCAAAGCTGACCCTGGATGTAGGTCAGTGGTGATTGATTGCGTGGCCAAGCCAAGTGCCTTGGTGCCGCGGTCCTCACTCACGACTGTGGAAGTGGGTGTGACAGGAGGCAAGGAGCCTCGTGCGGTGACAAGAGATCGTGGCACAGGAGGGCGTGAGGGGGCGGCCTGAGTGCCTACTTTCTGCCTAGGTCAAAGGCTCCCACCCACACCACGTGTGTAGCGCACCGACACGGTTGGGGCAGTCGGCCCAAAGGAGCTGGCGGACGTGGACGGATCAGCTGGCCTGGAGGGGTTGTCGGACGTGGTGGAGGCAGTCGGTCTGGAGGGGCTATCGATCATGGATGGGTCAGCCGGCCTGGAGGGGTTGGCAGACATAGACGGGACACCTGGCCCAAAGGGGCTGGCAGACACAAATGGGACAGCCGGCTTGGAGGGGCTGTCGGACAGGGACGGGGCAGCTAGCTTGGAGGTGCTGGCGGACACGGATGGGGCAGCCGGCCTGGAGGGGCTAGCGGACACGGATGGGGCAGCCGGCCCGGAGGGGCTGGCGGACACAGATGAGACAGCCGGCCCGGAGGGGCTGGCTGACATAGACGGGGCAACCGGCGGGGAGAGGCTGGCGGACACGGATGGGGCAGCCGGCCCGGAGGGGCTGGCGAACAGAGACGGGCCAGCCGTCTTGGAGGGTCTCGCCAACAAAGACGAGGCAGCCGGCCCGGAGGGGCTGGCGAACATAGACAGGCCAGCCGTCTTGGAGGGGCTCGCCGACAAAGACGGGGCAGCCGGCCCGGAGAGGCTGGCAGACACGGACGGGTTTGCCTGTATAGAAGGACATGCGGGCGCAAACGATGGGACGCCCGGACGCGACTGGACAGAGGACAGACCCACCACTCTCCCACCCGACAGAAGAAACATCGACGCAACGAAGCAAACGAGGTTGCAGGAAAACAGGCTCTCAAAGAGGGCGTCCCGAGACTTAACGATGGATTGCCGGGTGGGATCCCATAAGCGCCATGCCTTGGACTGATACGAGACGCCAAGGAAGGTGCAGGGACGGCCGCGAGGCTCGAGCTTGCTACCCTTCTGTGGGACAGGTAGCCACACAATGGCTATGCAGCCTCAGACACGGGCCGGACGGAGGTCGGCTCGTTCTCCATACCAGTGCTGGTTTGGCGTAGATTGACAGGGAATGGGTCCATGGGGAATCCAGTTCCAGACCCATGTCATGTAGTTCATGGCCTCGAAGTAGAAATCGTTAGAGAGACCGGACTCGACCCGCATAGTGCGGATGGCGTCAGCCATGGTGTAGTTGCATCGCTGAGAGACACCATTCTTGGCTGGCGTGTAAGGCACTGACGTCTCATGATGGATGCCATGGGAGGTGAGGAAGAGTGTGGTCTCTCCCATAAACTCACCCTTACGATCAGAATAAAAGCAGCGGAGGGGACAACCACACTCGTGCCCAGCACAAACAAGCCAGTCCCAAATGGTGGGAGCGACATCGCTCTTTTGCCGAAGGCAGAAGACTCGGCGATAGCAAGAGTAGTCGTTCGTCAGTATCAAGACTCTACGACTGTGCTCTCTGACGGACTCTGTCGGGAGGGGACCCATGACACCCGAGTGTACCAAGTCGAGGGGGGCGGTCCCACGAGAGGTAGATATGGGGTAGGCGGAATGGTACGCCTTGTCCTTAGCATAATCAATGCACTAGGTGGGACACGACAGAGGAAAGGAGGCTGGATCAAGGCATGTGGATGGCTGCATGTCAAGCATACTGTTGAAAACGGCAGAGTGGACGTGACAAAGGCGACAATGTAGGAGACGTACGTGCTGCGGAGAGAGTGCACAAGGAACCAACATGTGGCAAGTGTCGGCCGATGAGGAGGAGACAAAGGTAGAAGTGGACAGGCGAGGGACGTGCCACAAGTTGCGACGGGTGGTGGAATGCAGAACAACATTATCTAACAGACGCAACAACACAGTGCCAATGCCACGCAAATGTAGAACATCCATGCTCTTGCAATCATGGGTTGTGACAAACAAAAGGCTGAGCTCAAGGTCAAGGAAGAAGAGGACATGAGTCACGAAGACATCACCAGCAAGACCACAGAATCAAACAATGCTGAAACCACAAACAGGTAACACCTGACAAGAATCAGTTCGAACGTTGGAGACATCGGTGACAGGACCGAGGACATTGAAGGCCTCACGTAAGGCTATCATGTGATGTGTGGTTCCAGAGTCGATGGTTCAGGTCTCTGGCGGATCCTGGACCGGTGTGGCCAGGTCGCTTACAGTCACATGACAGTGGGTGAGCGACGGGAACGCGATGGACGGAGGTGCGAACCAGGACTGCCAGTCATCCAGCCAGGCGGAATCATCACGAAGTGGAGTGAGTGGGAAGGGTACAACGGAGGATGGAGTGGACGAAGATCCGGGGCATGACTACAGCACAGACTGTGTCATGTAGGGTAGGATAGTGGAACTAGCGAGGAAGCAACTCGCACTTCCTTGGGGAGGAGGGCAAGGAAGGCCGAGTTGGAGTGCGATGAACTGCTCCAACTGATGCTTGCGGGTGAAGGGTTTGACGGAGTAGACTGACTGTAGTGTGACGGCCTTGGAGCTCAAGAAGGAGGAGGAAGACGCCGGTAACAGAGGAGCGGGCGCGGACGGCTGTGGAGGATACTACGGTGGAGCCGTCGCAAGCAGCGTGGATGCAGCAAGAGTAGCAACACTCACGGTAGAGGTGGCAAGGCAACGCTCATGCTGGCGACGCATGGTGGCGATGACGCCAGCCTTGTCAGTCAGGAGCGGACATGTATACCACCCGTGTCCTGGCTGGCCACAGTTGTGACAGAGACAGTGACTGGGCGTGGAGTCCTCATGGGTACAGTCGGACAGGGTACGTGTTCCTGCTTGGTGGCACAACAGTGTTGTGACATAGTGGCAAGCAGGGTTGTATTGCATGTATCTCATTAGGAGCTGCATATGTTGCTCTGGGGGCTAGGGCTGCTGAGGTCGTGTGGTTACGACGTGGGTTTTGTGAGTTGTGTCAGTTGGTGCCTTGCGTCGTTCTGTGCTGTGACAACCAAAGTTCTCTTGCCATTGCAAAGGACTCTAGTGTGTTTCATGGTAGCCATTCATTCATGGTGGCCATTCATTCATGGTGGCCATTCATTCATTCAGGCGAGGGGCTTTGCCCCTCACCTGAGAGTGGCTGAGAGTGGGGTGTGTGAGCATGGACTTGTCCCCAAAAATGATAAGGCAGAAAGTTTCACATAATGCAAGCTAGAAAGCCATGATTTTCTGTAATAAAGAACTAACTTTCTTCTCTCAAGGACACATTGATCAGCTGTCAACACCATGTGACAACATCATTGATGATGTAACTTGCATGTATGGCGGCCATGCTACTAAGTAGTGCCGAGTCATTTGTCCTATGTTGGTTCTGTCCATCACGCAACCAATGGGGTTCACCATCATGCAGATCAATGACCTATGTGCATGAAGTGATTGGCCTGAGGCCAGTGTGTAACGTTTACACGCATAAATCTCCTCACACAATCCGCAGACATCATAGCACTGACAACCAGGACAAGAGCCCAAGATACCACTTACTTGGAGAAACAACATGGGGAAGCAACAAGGGGAAGATTGTGTGTGAAAGTGCATGAGTACACATAACTCAGGTACATCTTGGAGACATGAGAGGCCCACTGTATGCACAAAATCTATAAACACATTGCTAAGAGTGCCTACTTAAGGAAGTTTAGTGGCAGCTTTGTTGTGTCCTCCCAAACAACGTGATACATGGTACATGGCGTGATGCATCATCATTGATGATTAAGGTAGATTATTGAGTCATCTTGCAGATTATGTTGGCAGAAGAAATCTTGTTGAAGCAAAAAACTTTGTTTTGTATTAGGCACGTTCTTCAAAATCTTACACTTAAGCTGTACACGTTGTAGTTGAATGAGTTTTTCAATACAGTGGATTCGGAACCTTCATTTGATGTATTTTCCTAAAATGAAAATTGGTCCAGTCTTCAAACTCCTCCTTTAAACAAAATTATTTCAAATAGGAATATAAATACCTCCTGTATCAAATGAGTAAGGTATTGATTCATGACTGTAAAAACCCAATGCAGACTCTATGAGCACTATTTCTGGTTGGTTGTCATTGTTCACTTCAGTAAATTATGCAACCTTAGGTGTGTGTCAGAAACTGTGCCCGGGAGGTGGCAGTTCCAACGCGGCCTGAAGGGTCTTCACTTGTGTTCACGGCTTTTTGTTTTGTGTGAGTTCTGATTCTAAGCGTGAGCTTTCTGGTCGCCTCACGCTTAGTTTGTAGGAGTTGGACACAGTTGCGAGATAGTCACTTTTGCAAAGGGAATAGCAAAGATTTGCATTAGCTTTTAGACAAGGACCTGAACTGACGAGTTATAGGGCTGTTCACAAGATTCCCAACGCACCAAACCGCATGCAATTCGGATCACCGTATCTCCTGCTATGTCAGCTAAAGCACGACACCCCAATCCATGTCACCCCCAAAAATCAAGGACCCATCAAAACATGAAGGACCCATCAAAACGCCTTTCCGGAGGTGCAGATATCCCTTCACATAGTGGGCGTGTCCCCTTTGCCTTTGGGGTGTGCTTTGATGAGTTAATCATTGACTTTGGTGATGGGGATTGATGTGGTTCGAAAACTGTCCACGGACCTGTAGTCAGAATTTTGACCAAGTCCTCGAGTAACAAATTGTACTATTGAGTTTCGGACTTCGAGCTAGGATTTTGGCCAAGTCCCTCAGTAACAGCCTACACTACTGCTTCCGGTGGATCTCATCCACCAAACACCTTGGTTCTCTTGCGGGACTAAGTAATAAGATAAACATTTGTTATTCATTCCGGTGGATTTTCCACCGACAATCAAACTGTGGCCGACTCCCTCAGCTACGATGCACACCCCAACTTTGGAAGCCCATGTCTTCCTCTTTTTTTATCTGATTCTAGTAAAACAAATTCCACCAGATTCAACAACTTGTTAAAATTCAGGAAGTTCAATCCAATCTGGACTTGGAGCAGTCCTCAAGCAACTAGAGTAAATTGCAAGGATTTTCTCCTCAAGCGGCTTGTCGACGCCTCTCGGTGGCGCCTCGGGCATACTAAGGGGAAAAGATACAACATTCTCCCCCTTGAACCTTCCATGCCTGCTGCTCCTGCTTGTTCTCACTCATCTTTCAGTGCGTCCTCCAGTCCTTCATAGCTGCTCATCCCAAGTCTGGCCACGGTCATCATATGCCAATCCACTAGTTGCGCTTTGGTGAAGTAATCGGCAAGCATGTGGCACGTGTTATACTACTGCGGCACCACATGTCCGTTCTCCACCATGTCACATCCATAATGGTAATGCACATTGATGCGCTTTGTCCTCCTGTGCTGCGTTGGGATGCAAGCCTTCAAGAAAGCTATGGTGTTGTCCCCCTAAACCAGTGTTGGCTCTTGTTGCGCCACGTCCAGCTCCCCAAGCAACTTACAAAGCCACACCGCCTCCTTGACCGCTTTGGCTAATGCAATGTACTCTGACTCTACTGTGGAGGTGACGATGCAGTCTTGCTTTTTGCTACACCATGAGACTACTGCACTAGCAAGGAGCAACACATTGTCCGATTTAGACTTCCGCTTGTCCACATTGCCAGCGCAGTCTGCATCCATGAAGCAGACCATGTTGGAGTAATGCTCCTCACCATGGCAGGAGTGACTCCAAAAAGGAACACTAGAAAGACAAGCCAAGGTGGCTTTGTGGTTAATGGTGTCCACCTATAGAGGTAGGGGCCCGGGTTCAAGTCCCACAAGATCAATTTCTGCCTTGCCTCAAGGGAGGTGGAAAATAGATACCACGAAGCTAGCTCAACCTCTAGAGTTCCTCTTTAAGTTTCTAGAAGGCCAGGAGAGGGTCCAGGAAGGTGGCAGACCTTCTAGAAGGGGAGACTTGTCCTACAAGGCATCTAGAGGTGTCTTGGTCTTCTAGATACCTTCCCTCCTACTAGAAGCAAGCTGAGGAATGTAGGAAGGGGCAGAAGCTTCTAGAGGAGGGAAGGGATGCCTTCCTAGGTGGGAAAAAGGACAGCCTACCAATAAACACTCTAGAAGCCATAGAATCTGCTAGGAAGCTTCAAATCTGGCATGCTTTGGTGTTCTGGAAAGCTTAGATCAGTGGCTATAAAATGCCACTGCTTGTGATCCTTGATCAATTGTACATTCCCAGTCAATTGAGGCCAAAAACTATTGCCACAATCTCTGACCAGTTTTCTGCCATCCTTGGAACCAGTTGCCTCCACAGTTTCAGTCTCTCCAAAAGCAGTTCGTGGTGTGAACCAGCCACTGCTAGGGACCCTCAAGGGTGCACACTCACCCTCAGGCCAACAAAGAGTTATGGGCCCATGCCTCTAAGGGGTTCAGTACCAGCTTGATTTAACGCTTCCAACAGTAAGACATGGCAACCAGCGAGCAAGAGAGCAACCGCGCTGTCCTTAAGTTTGATGGGATAGGTTTTGCCTTGTGGAGGTGGCAGTTTAAGGTCTTCCTTGACAACAAGGGACTGCTTGAGCTCATGAAAGGTTATGAGAGTGCTCCGCCGGAGACTGCAACGGCTGAGGTGAAGGAGGCATACAAGAAGCACAACAAAAAGGTATTGGCGCTCCTTGTGTCCGCGTTATGCCCACCACAACTTGGGCACATCCAAGGATGCACCCTGGCCGCAGACACATGGTCAAAACTCTGCTCCATCTACCAGTCAAGCAACATTGCCAATCAGCTCTTCATTTTCAAACGGCTTGTCACCCTCCAAGCCAACGAAGGCGACAATATCATGGAGATCATGCAGCAGATTGAGTCGCTCGCAGCGGAGTGCGTGGCCACTGGTTGGGAGGTCGACTCTCAGTTGCAAGCTATGATCCTCCTTCTGGCCTTGCCGGACAGTTGGAGTCCCATGATCACAGTCCTTGGTGGCTGGCCTTCCGACGAGCTGAAGTACCCGAAGGTTGCTGAGTACGTGCGCAATGAGTNTCCATCTACCAGTCAAGCAACATTGCCAATCAGCTCTTCATTTTCAAACGGCTTGTCACCCTCCAAGCCAACGAAGGCGACAATATCATGGAGATCATGCAGCAGATTGAGTCGCTCGCAGCGGAGTGCGTGGCCACTGGTTGGGAGGTCGACTCTCAGTTGCAAGCTATGATCCTCCTTCTGGCCTTGCCGGACAGTTGGAGTCCCATGATCATAGTCCTTGGTGGCCGACCTTCGGATGAGCTGAAGTACCCGAAGGTTGCTGAGTACGTCCGCAATGAGTGGATGCAACGTGGCGGTTGAGAGAGTGCAGCGGCATCAAGTTCAGCTTACACGGTTCATCCTCAAAGTGGAGGCCAAGGCGACAAGTGGAAGGGTGCCAAACAGGGCACCAAGAAGGGTAACAAGAAGGGGGAGTGCTTCAACTGCGGCAAGGAGGGCCACTACGCGTGCAACTGTCCCAAGAAGAGAACAGATCGGTCGCAACGGGGCGGGAAGAAAGATGAGCACGCCCTTATGGCGTACAACTCCACCAACTTGAAGGATCCGGGAGTTGTCGACATTGACTCCGGATCAGGCCGTCACACGCAATGCAATAGGGCGACATTCGTCGCCTACGGCGCCTTGGAGAGACGCATGACGGTGGCCAATGGAAAAACAGAGGTGGCCGCCGGTGAGGGTAACGTTCGCATTGAGTCAATTGTGGATGACAAACCTGTCACGAGCACAATCTACGATGTGCTGCATATGCCCAAATTTGGGGCAAACCTGATCTCCATTAGCCGCCATACCGATAAGGGACTTGAGGTACTCTTCACAAAGAAGGAGGCCATCATCCACAAGGAGGGAAAAGGTGAGGTGATTGTGCGTGCCAAGAGGGAGGACGACTTGTACCTGCTACGCGCAAAGATCCTCAGCAGCTGGGTGGGGTCCAACGCCGCCAATCTTGCAACGAAGGATGGAGGAGACCTGGATCTATGGCACCGCCAACTCTGCCACATTTCTCCATCGACAGTGAAGGAGATGGCTAAGGGGGAAGTGGTGCGGGGTCTGCAAATCAGCGGCCTTGATGGAACCAACGAGACCGTGTGTGAGCCGTGCATCATTGGCAAATCAATGCGGCAGCCGTTTGTGGCCAAGGGGACGCGTGCATTGGCAAAACTGGCCGTGGTACACACGGATGTATGTGGACCGCTTGAGAGCTCAATTGGCGGAGCTCGCTACTTCCTCACCTTCATCAATGACCAGAGCCAAAAACTATACCTCTACTCAAGGAAGCGGAAGAGCGAGGTTCTTGCGTGCATGCAGGAGTTTGGGGCAGATGTGGAGCGGCAAAGGGAGTTGAAGGTGAAGGCGTTCTGGAGTGACAACTGTGGTGAATATGCGGGGTGCCTTGGGTGGATGAAGAGCGAGGGGATTGAGTGGCAGAAAACAACTCCACACTCCCCACAACAGAATGGCATCCCAGAGAGAGTGAATCGCACAATCCTTAACATGGTGCGATCCATGTTCAGTGATGCCGGCTGTACACAACGGTATTGGGCGGAGGCGGCAAGGACAACAGTGTACATCATGAATATCATGCCAACCAAGCCGCTGAAGGACAAGGAGAGCAAGGCGTGGAAGACGCCACAAGAGGTGTGGAGCGGGAGGAAGCCGGTGGTGGGTCACCTTCGCACGTTTGGTTGTGTTGCACATGCAATGGTCCATGCACGTGAGGGACGGAGCAAGCTGGAACCGCACACCCGCCGGTGTGTTTTCCTTGGGTATGAGAGCGGAAGCAAGGCGTACCGACTCATTGACCCAAGGAGGTAGCAGATTGTGCGGAGTTGTGACGTCACGTTTGACGAGAAAAGCCGTTGGACGGATAAGGAGGCAGGTCTCTTCAAGAGGGGGGAGTGGTTGCCACTCCTTGAGGGGGAGACGCCGGAGGACGTGAATGAGGGTGATGTCCTCGCAGCAACACCAGACGGAGAGGATCACCCGAGCGATGGGCGACCGGCAGAATTTGTTCCGGCCAGTTCGGATGAAGAATCTGAAGCACCGGAGATGGACGTGGAGGCGGGGAGTCGACCGATGTCTCCAAGGTCTCCAAGAGAGTGGGAGCAGGCGCTTGGAGAGGATGGCACCGAAAGGGGACAGCAACAACAACAACAACCACCTCAAGAGCCCCGCACGAGCAACCATGTGCGAAGAAGGATAAAAAGGTATGATGCTGACAAGGACATCTGGACAGGGTTTGCACAATTCTTCTTCACGCAAGAGGAGCGTGAAGGTGGCACTGCACAAGAAGGATGGGGCTGAGTGGGAGGGAGCAATAAAATGTAATCTCGCCTCGCATGAGGAGAAAGGCTCCTGAGTTGGAGATTAAGCATGGACAACTGCCATGGGTGATGCGCAAGGGGGAGATTGTTGGAGTAATGCTCCTCACCATGGCAGGAGTGACTCCAAAAAAGAACACCAGAAAGACAAGCCAAGGTGGCTTAATGGTTAATGGTGTCCACCTATAGAGGTAGGGGCCTGGGTTCAAGTCCCACAAGATCAATTTCTACCCTGCCTCAAGGGTGGTGGAAAATAGATGCCAGGAAGCTAGCTCAACCTCTAGAGTTCCTCTTTAAGTTTCTAGAAGGCCAGGAGAGGGTCCAGGAAGGTGGCAGACCTTCTAGAAGGGGTGACTTGTCCTACAAGGCACCTGGAGGTGTCTTGGTCTTCTGGACACCTTCCCTCCTAATAGAAGCAAGCTGAGGAATCTAGGAAGGGACAGAAGCTTGTAGAGGAGGGAAGGGATGCCCTCCTAGGTGGGAAAAAGGACAGCCTACCAATAGACACTCTAGAAGCCACAGAATTTGCTAGGAAGCTTCAAATCTGGCATGCTTTGCTGTTCTGGAAAGTTTAGATCAGTGGCTATAAAATGCCACTGCTTGTGAGCCTTGATCAAGTGTACATTCCCAGTCAATTCAGGCCAAAACTACTGTCACACTCTTTGACCAGTTTTCTGCCATCCTTGGAACCAGTTGCCTCCACAGTTTCAGTCTCTCCAAAAACAGTTGGCGGTGTGAATCAGCCGTTGCTAGGGACCCTCCAGGGTGAACACTCACCCTGAGGCCAACAGACCAGACGCAAAGGGTCCGACCGCCCTTTGCCGTCAAACCACTAGCACGCGTGCTGCGTTGCCTGCAAGTACTTGAGGATGCGCTTCACCGCCTTCCCATGTTGTGGTCCTGGATGAGCCACATACCTGCTCACTTGGCCCACCACGTAGGCCATGTCTGGTCAAGTCACCACCATGGCGTACATGAGGCTGCCATCGTCCATTGGTAGGGCACCCCTGCTATATCCTCCCGCTCATCTTTTGTCTGCGCCGCCATTGCTGGACTTAGTTCATAGGTCGTGGACACTGGAATGCCAACTGGTTTGCAGTCCTCCATGCCAGACCGCTTCAGCACCTTGGCGACGTGTTTGGCCAGTCCCAAGTAAAGCGTGCGCGTCCTCCGGTTCCGTGTGATGCTCCTCCCGAGGTTGTACTCCAGCTCCCCTATGTCCAACATCTAGAATCTGTTGCTCAGCTTATCTTTCAAATGTTGTAGGCTCGGCAGATCTGTCGAGCACAAAATCATGTCATCAACGTAGAGTGCAACAATCTGATGGAGCTTCTTGTGGCTCCCCACGTACTCGTTGTGATTGGACTCACATCGCTTGAAGCCAAGTTGTACCATGAAGTTCTCTATCTGTTGGTAGCCCATACAAGGACATCCGTAGCTTACACACCTTACCCTCTGGTGCATCCACCCCCTCTGGCACCTCCATGTACCGTACCAGCATTTAAAAGGTTCTCAAACAAGTGATTTTAGGCCTTTTTTGAGTTTTTGTGTATTTATGGTCGGGTTTTAAGAATTTGTGTGTATTTGAGTGATTGCCCGTGTTGTCTTTTTTTTCCCCTGTAGCCGGTGCACGTCCACAAGGTGGATTGGGTGTGGGCCGCGAAACTCGAGTTTGGCGAGCTCCATGGCTCACGCATCGGACGCGAGAGCCGAGGAGCTCGCCAAAGCACGCAGCAGACTATGGGCCGCGGAGCTCACCAATGGCAAGCTCCGCGGACCTTGCAATCACAGGGGGGGGGAGATGAAGCGCAGCGGGTAGGATGAAGCCTTTTCACTGTGAATCTAGGATGAAAACAAACAAGGCACTAGACAGATGCTAGGATGTCAAATAATTCCTCCTCAAAGCCATTGACCACGGGGTTGCATAGGAAAGTCAACATGTCGTCAGAAGCACATTCCTAGAAGTCACGCTGTGAGATCTTTGTGAACCCTCCTCCAGCCCAGGCGTGCTTCACGAGTTTGGGGCGGTCATGCATTCTCAGCCATGCATCCAGGAGCCAGCCAGCTGCCGCCTCCTTGACGAGCTTCATACCGAGGTCGACGGTTGCGTGGCTGAGGAGGGTCTCAGCCATGAAGGTTGAGTACCTCTCCTTTAGCTTGCCCTTCAGTGGCTTCTGGAGCCCGACATCACATGGCTGCACTTTGCTTGTGCACCCACCCGGCACGTACACCAACTTCACCCACAGATAATGTTGTTGGACCCATGACTGAAAAGTCCCGGATTCATGGGGCTTCCATGCATCCAGGATGACGATGGCACAGGAGTGCCATCGTCGTTGCAAGGACGGCCGTGATGGAGCGTTTGCTGTCACGCCCGAAGATGGGGACATACTTGGAGCCGAGTGGCGCGTACGTGGAGTCCGGGCTTGGGATCAACTAGATGCATGTGTGGTCTGCATTGATGACAAAGCGGTCATCGAAATTGTAGAGCTTCATGTTGACAGCTGCCCGTAAAGACATTTGCTCACACCGGGCAGGCCAGTCCGCCGGGATGCGCTGTGGTGCTGACGTGGCACGAAGCCACCACCACTTGAGCTCACGGTGGACAAAACGTCGACAAAAGGAGGCCGAGTAGAGGCACTCAAACGGTTTTCCGTTAAGCGTCTCCACACCCTCCTCCTTTGTCGCACAAAGCATGGTGTGGAGGATGACGATGGCATTGAGGGGGGAACCTTGGTTGCGCATGGAGGTGAGAGTCTCCTTGATATTCTCCTTCAGGGCCCGCTCCTTGGCAAAGTAACCAGGGCGGCCACGACCGCCATGCACCCGCTTCTGGCCAGTGTCGCCGAAGTGGAGCGGGCGGGCTGTCGTTCATGAGCCGCTGGTAATGGTCCAACACCTCCCGTGGATGGTCCGGCCGGTACCACCAGCGAATGGTGGTGACACTAAGGTTGTCGTAGGGACAGTAGCCTCCAGGTTGGCGGTATGTGGTCTGGAGATGACGGAGAGTGGCTGTTGGAGAAATGCTCCTCACCATGGCAGGAGTGACTCCAAAAAGGAACACCAAAAAGACAAGCCTTAGTGGCTTAGTGGTTAATGGTGTTCACGTATAGAGACAGGGGCCCGGGTTCAAGTCCCACAAGATGAATTTCTGTCCTGCCTCAAGGGAGGTGGAAAATAGATGCTAGGAAGCTAGCTCAACCTCTAGATTTCCTCTTTAAGTTTCTAGAAGGCCAGGTGAGGGTCCAGGAAGGTGGCACACCTTCTAGAAGGGATGACTTGTCCTACAAGGCATCTAGAGGTGTCTTGGTCTTCTGGACACCTTCCCTCCTACTAGAAGCAAGCTGAGGAATCTAGGAAGGGACATAAGCTTCTAGAGGAGGGAAGGGATGCCTTCCTAGGTGGGAAAAGGACAGCCTACCAAGGGCCACTCTAGAAGCCATAAAATCTGCTAGGAAGCTTCAAATCTGGCATGCTTTGGTGTTCTAGAAAGCCTAGATCAGTGGCTATAAAATGCCACTGCTTGTGAGCCTCGATCAAAAAGTGTACATTCCCAGTCAATTGAGACAAAAAACTATTGCCTCAATCTCTGACCAGTTTTCTGCCATCCTCGGAACCAGTTGCCTCCACAGTTTCAGTCTCTCCAAAAACAGTTGGTGGTGTGAACCAGCCACTGCTAGGGACCCTCCAGGGTGCACACTCACCCTCAGGCCAACAAAGGGTTATGGGCCCATGCCTCTAAGGGGTTCAAAGCCAGCTTGATTTCATGCTTCCAGCAGGAAGACATGGCAACCAGCGAGCAAGAGAGCAGCCGAACTGTCCTTAAGTTTGATGGGACAGGCTTTGCCTTGTGCAGGTGGCAGTTTGAGGTCTTCCTCGACAACAAGGGACTGCTTGACCTCGTAAAAGGTGATGAGACTACTCCGCTGGAGACTACAACGGCTGAGGTGAAGGAGGCATACAAGAAGCGCAACAAAAAGGCATTGGCGCTTCTTGTGTCCGAGTTATGCCCACCACAACTTGGGCACATCCAAGGATGCACCCTGGCCGCAGACGCATGGTCAAAACTCTGCGCCATCTACCAGTCAAGCAACCTTGCCAATCAGCTCTTCATCTTCAAACGGCTCATCACCCTCCGCGCCAACGAAGGCGACAACATCATGGAGATCATGCAACAGATTGAGTCGCTCGCAGTGGAGTGCGTGGCCACGGGTTGGGAGGTCGACTCTCAGTTGCAAGCTATGATCCTCCTTCTGGTCTTGCCGGACAGTTGGAGTCCCATGATCACAGTCCTTGGTGGCTGGCCTTCCGACGAGCTGAAGTACCCGAAGGTTGCTGAGTACCTGCGCAATGAGTGGATACGACGTGGCGGTCGAGAGAGTGCAGCGGCATCAAGTTCAGCTTACACGGTTCATCCTCAAAGTGGAGGCCGAGGCGACAAGTGGAAGGGTGCCAAACAGGGCACCAAGAAGGGTAACAAGAAGGGGGAGTGCTTCAACTGCGGCAAGGTGGGCCACTACGCGCGCAACTGTCCGAAGAAGAAAACAGATCGGTCGCAACGGGGTGGGAAGAAATATGAGCACGCCCTGATGGCGTACAACTCCACCAACTGGAAGGATGCGGGAGTTGCCGTCATCGACTCTGGATCAGGCCGCCACACGCAATGCAACAGGGCGGCATTTGTCACCTACGGTGCCTTGGAGAGACGCATGACGGTGGCCAATGGAAAAACAGAGGTGGCAGCCGGTGAGTGTAACGTCCGCATGGAGTCAGTTGTGGATGGCAAACCTGTCACAAGCACAATCTACAATGTGCTGTATATGCCCAAATTTGGGGCAAACCTGCTCTCCGTCAGCCGCCATACGGACAAGGGACTCGAGGTACTCTTCACAAAGAAGGAGGCTGTCATCCGCAAAGAGGGCAAAGGTGAGGTGATTGCGCGTGCCAAGAGGGAGGACTACTTGTACTTGCTACGCACAAAGATCCTCAGCAGTCGGGTGGGGTCCAACGCCACCAATCTTGCAACGAAGGATGGAGGAGACCTGGACCTATGGCACCGTCGACTCTGCCACATTTCTCCATCGACCGTGAAGGAGATGGCTAAGAGGGAAGTGGTGCGGGGTCTCCAAATCAGCAGCCTTGATGGAACCAACGAGACCGTGTGTGAGCCATGCATCATTGGCAAATCAACTCGGCAGCCGTTTGTCGCCAAGGGGACGCGTGCATCGGCAAAACTGGCCGTGGTACACACAGATGTGTTTGGACCGCTTGAGAGCTCCATCGGCGGAGCTCGCTACTTCCTCACCTTCATCGATGACCACAGCCGGAAACTCTACCTCTACCCAATGAAGCGGAAGAGTGAGGTCCTTGCATGCATGCAAGAGTTTGTGGCTGATGTGGAGCGGCAAGCAGAGTTGAAGGTGAAGGCGTTCCGGAGTGACAACAGCGGTGATTATGCGGGGTGCCTTGGGTGGATGAAGAGCAAGGGGATTGAGTGGCAGGAAACAACTCCACACTCCCCACAACAGAATGGCGTCGCAGAGAGAGCGAATCGCACAATCCTTAACATGGTGTGACCCATGTTGAGCAACGCCGGCCTTACACAATGGTATTGGACGGAGGCGGCAAGGACAGCAGCGTACATCATGAATCTTGTGCCGACCAAGCCGTTGAAGGACAAGGAGAGCAAGGCGTGGAAGACGCCACAAGAGGTGTGGAGCGGGAGGAAGCCGGCGGTGGGTCACCTCCGCACGTTTGGTTGTGTTGCAAATGCAATGGTGCAGGCACGTGAGGGACGGAGCAAGCTAGACCCGCGTACCCGTCGGTGTGTTTTCCTTGGATATGAGAGCGGAAGCAAGGCGTACCAGCTCTTTGACCCAAGGAGGCAGCAGATTGTGTGGAGTCGCGACGTCACGTTCGACGAGAAAAGCCGTTGGACAGACAAGGAGGCAGGTCCCTCCAAGAGGGAGGAGTGGATACCACTCCTTGAGGGGGAGATGCCAGAGGACGTGAATGAGGGTGACGTCCTGGCAGCAGCACCAGCCGGAGAGGATCGCCGGAGCTATGGGCGACCGATCGAACTTGTTCCGGCCAGTTCGGATGAAGAATCCAAAGCACCGGAGATGGACGTGGAGGTGGGGAGTCGACCGATGTCTCCAAGGTCTCCAAGAGAGGGGGAGCAGGCGCTTGGAGAGGATGGCGCCGAAAGGGGACAGCAACAACAACAACCGCCTCAAGAGCCCCGCACGAGCAACCGTGTGCGAAGAAGGACAAAAAGGTACGATGCCGACAAGGGCATCTGGACTGGGTTCTCACAAGTCTTCTTCACGCAAGAGGAGCATGAAGGAGGCACTGCACCAGAAGGATGGGGCTGAGTGGGAGGGAGCAATGAAATGTAAGCTTGCCTCCCATGAGGAGAAAGGCTCCTCAGTTGCAGGTTGAGCATGGACAACTGCCATGGGTGATGCGCAAGGGGGATATTGTTGGAGTAATGCTCCTGACCATGGCACGAGTGACTCCAAAAAGGAACACCAAAAAGACAAGCCTTAGTGGCTTAGTGGTTAATGGTGTTCACGTATAGAGGCAGGGGCCCGGGTTCAAGTCCCACAAGATGAATTTCTGTCCTGCCTCAAGGGAGGTGGAACATAGATGCTAGGAAGCTAGCTCAACCTCTAGAGTTCCTCTTTAAGTTTCTAGAAGGCCAGGTGAGGGTCCAGGAAGGTGGCATACCTTCTAGAAGGGGTGACTTGTCCTACAAGGCATCTAGAGGTGTCTTGGTCTTCTGGACACCTTCCCTCCTACTAGAAGCAAGCTGAGGAATCTAGGAAGGGACAGAAGCTTCTAGAGGAGGGNGGAGGTGGAACATAGATGCTAGGAAGCTAGCTCAACCTCTAGAGTTCCTCTTTAAGTTTCTAGAAGGCCAGGTGAGGGTCCAGGAAGGTGGCATACCTTCTAGAAGGGGTGACTTGTCCTACAAGGCATCTAGAGGTGTCTTGGTCTTCTGGACACCTTCCCTCCTACTAGAAGCAAGCTGAGGAATCTAGGAAGGGACAGAAGCTTCTAGAGGAGGGAAGAGATGCCTTCCTAGGTGGGAAAAGGACAGCCTACCAAGGGCCACTCTAGAAGCCATAGAATTTACGAGGAAGCTTCAAATCTGGCATGCTTTGGTGTTCTAGAAAGCCTAGATCAGTGGCTATAAAATGCCACTGCTTGTGAGCCTTGATCAAAAACTGTACATTCCCAGTCAATTGAGGCCAAAAACTATTGCCTCAATCTCTGACCAGTTTTCTGCCATCCTCCAAACCAGTTGCCTCCACAGTTTTAGTCTCTCCAAAAACAGTTGGTGGTGTGAACCAGCCACTGCTAGGGACCCTCCAGGGTGCACACTCACCCTCAGGCCAACAGTGGCGCCGTACGTTGCATGCTTCTTGTCAGCGACGATGGCGTCAATGATCCGTATTTGGCCCTCGGCAAACCAGTCGTGGTAGCGATGATGGCTTGTAGGCTTGACGGTGGATGGACCCCGCGAAGCTTCGTTGTTGCCGCCATCCTCGTCACTGCCATCAATTTCATGCTCCATGTCCTCGTCGTCGTCCCCAAAATCAAGGACGATTGGTTCGTCCACTCCAGGAGGCCCAGTGGCAGGGTGGGATGATGCAGGCATGGGTTCGAGTACCAGGTTGTGGAAGTCAATGAGCCTTGCCCGCCTTCCAGGCCGGCGCTTGGGGGGCTTGGGAATCACCAGCCTTTTCTTGCTCTTGTCCGCCTCACGCTGCAGCTGTGGCTCATACTCCTCAGGGTCCACGGGCTGGAAGAAAGAAAAGATATGCGGCCGGCCATGACTGGTAGTGGTAAGGTAAACAACGAGCAGTGTCAGTTTGGATACCCTGTCATGTATGCCTGACAGGAGGGGTCTTAAGCCTCGTCAGCAACAATGGCGCTTTGGCAAAGTAAGCATCACGGCAAAGGTTGCGACTCGGCAGTGCGACTTGATTCGGCCGACAGGACGTACAAGTACCTGCTTTTGCGTGACGGGGGGAAGGCTCACCGGTGCCTGAGTTCGAATACTTGAAGATTGAGTTTTGGAATGAAAGGCTCTATGCGGGACACGAGCCTTGACCTGACTGAAGAGCAAAATTGTTTTCTGTTTGTATGGAATTGCCCCGCTTGCATAAGAATTTGTGTGGAATGACCCTGGTCAGAACATTGACTATCTTCATATTCTTATTCTTTTTCTTCAAATCTTTTTAATGCTAGTACTGTAGATCTCTCTGTCTTTGATGCCGTTGAGGAAGGCCATCTTTATGTCCATTTGGTGGATCTCCATGTCCTTTACGTTTGTCTTCGCAAGGATCGTCCAAATGCTTGTGAACTTGGTGACAGGAGCAAACGTCTCATCGTAGTGCTCACCCTTACGCCGTGCATATTCCTCTGCCACCAGCCACGCTGTGCATTTTTCAACCACACCTTCATTTGTGAACTTGGTCCTAAAGTCTCACTTTGAGCCGATGACTTTGGCATCTTTTGGCCTATCAATGAGCTCCCGTGTGTCGTTTTCCATGATGGACTCCAGCTCCGATTCGATGGTTGCATTCAATCGATCCCCTTTGGGCCATGCAAGTGCCTCTTGTACGGTTTTTGGCTCTGTTGATGCACCTAGCATATACCGCGTCATGCGGATCCATCGACCGGTGGTTGCTTTCTGCTGCCTCCCGATGTGCCGCAGCATTCTTGGTGGTATCTCGTCTCTCTGTTGCGATCCCTTCGACTCTACATGCTCTGGTGAATCATCGACCGGACGACTCTCCAAGAATCTCTCCCGTCTCTGGAAAAACATCGCTCATATAGGCGGCACGTCTTGTGGATTTTACACCGATGTCCAATGCGTACTCTACTGTGAGTGAGTGGCTTGGCACCCTTGATGCCTCATCAGCCGGATCCTTTGGGTGGATGTCCTCATCGGCTTGATCATTATCAGAGTCCTCCGCATTGGTTGATACCGATGGTGCACTGTCACACTCTGATGCCGCATCATCAACTTCGGCGTCTGCCGGCTCCTTTTCGTAATTAAGGAGCTAGAACCACTCCTCCGTCTTTAGAGAGTCAACCAAGCCAACATCGTTTTTGTTGATGTAGCTTTGCTTCTCGCTGAACTCGACATCTCGGCTGCGGATTACCTCCTCCTTGGGCATGTCGTAGAGCCGGTACGCCTTATGCACACTCTCATATCCAAGGAAGAAATACTGGGCGGAAGTGGTCAACACTGCCGTGTACCTGAAAAACCGGAGTCCCACACGCGCCGTACCGCTGATGACACCGGAGGAGGCGTGGACGGGATGCAAGCCAACAGTGATGCATCTGAAAGTCTTCGGGTGTGGTGCATTCGTGCACATGCCGACCGGGAGCCGTAACAAGCTAGATGCAAAGTCGGTGAAGGCCGCCTTCCTTGGCTACGATACCATGGGATACCGCCTCTACAACCTCGCTGCACGCAAGATCATCCGCAGTCGTGACGTGGTCTTTTAAGAGGACGTGAAGGGCTGGACTTGGAGCCCTATGTCTGCAGTTCCAATTGCTAAACTGCACTTGTACCTGAAGTGGGAGAAGCTCCGGTAGCAGAAGAGGGCGGTGCGGAAGATGGCGGTGATAGCGGTATCGACAAGAAGGTGTAGGGAGCTGAGAAGGAGAAGGAGCCAGCAGCCGAATCTGATGAGGAGGAGCAACAAAGCAACATACAATAGCTGCCATGACGATCCGCACGCATCAACAAAGGTGCAAAGGATAGTGGGGAGCCACTGAGGCGATCCGAGCGCCTCGCAAGCAAACAGAGGCCGCTGGAGGAGCTGGTGAGCCTATGCACCGTTCCACCACCAACGGAGTCTTCTGAACTCGAGCTTCTCTTCCTCACAGTCAGTGATGACCCAACCACATTCGCTGAAGCCATGCGCAGTGCCGAGGCGGCAGATTAGCGTGCCGCAGCAGACGAGGAGTATGGTGCACTCATGAAGAACGGCACCTGGACCCTCGAGGAAGCTCCATGTGGCAGCCGGGTGATCGGGTGCCGGTGGATCTTCAGGCGGAAGCGTGGTGCGGATGGTAAGGTGCTCAGGTACAAAGCACGGTTGGTTGCAAAGGGGTATGCACAGACTGAGGGTGTGGATTACAATGAGACATTTGCACCTGTTGCAAAGGTCCCATCCATCCAAGCCATCCTCGCTCTTGCTGCTGCTATGGACTGGGAGGTACACCAAATGGATGTGACTTGTGCATTTCTGAATGGTGACCTGGAGGAGGATGTGTACATGGAGCAACCAGAGGGGTATGTGGTGGAGGGAAAGGAGGATTTGGTGTGCAAGATTTTGAAGGACCTCTACGTCCTGAAGCAAGCCCCGCGAGCATGGTACCACAAGATGGATGAGCAGCTGGCTGGCCTTGGCTTTGTGCGCAGTAAAGCTGACCATGCAGTCTATGGGCGCATGCAAGAGGCAAGCCAGGTCATCATCTTGCTCTATGTTGATGATCTGCTCATTGCATCTGACTCCAAGTCTCTTTTGGACGATGTGAAGCAGTCCCTTGCTGCCAGGTTTGACATGAAAGACATGGGAGAGCTCAGCTACTACCTTGGCCTTGAGGTCAAGCGCAACCGGCAGCAGCTGACTTTGGAGTTGTCGCAGAGCACGTACTTGAGCGACATCGTCAAGCGCTTCAACATGGCAGGAGCGCGCAAGGCCGCAACACCGCTGGAAGTGGGAGCGAAGACGAGCATGACTCAGACTCCCCACGGCATGCAAAAGAGCAGCCGCATGGAAGCAGTGCCATACCAAGCAGCAGTTGGGAGCCTCATGTACGCAGCAGTCGGCACGCGCCTTGACATCAGCCAAGCAGTGGGAGTGCTCAGCATGTTTTGCGTGAATCCGGGCGTGCCGCATTGGGAGGCGGTCAAGCGCGTGCTGCGCTACCTTGACAGCAGCAGCAGCCTCTGCCTCACCTTCAACGGCAACAACAGCCCCATCCTCATCAGCTACAACGATGCAGATTGGGGAGGTGACCTGGACACAAGGAGGTTGATCAGTGGGTTCCTGTTTGTACTTGGGGGAGGTGCAATTAGTTGGAGGAGCAAGAAGCAAGACTGCGTTGCCCTCTCCTCCACCAAAGATGAATACATCGTCTTGAGTGAAGCAGCAAAGGAAGCTGTGTGGCTGCGTGAGCTGCTGGTAAGCCTTGGATAGCAGCAGACCATAGCGACTACAATCTACTGTGACAACATGAGCGCCATTGCTCTGACCAAGAACGCAGAGTTTCACGCCCGCACCAAGCACATTGACCTGCGATATGCATTCATATGCAAACTCGTGGCAAAGCAGGTGGTGCAGATCAAGCCTTGCCCTTCAAGCATGATGCTGGCAGACTTCCTAATCGTTGGCAGCACACCGCTTTCAGCAGCTGAGGGGACAGTGTGAACTTGTGTGATTTTTCTTCTCGCAAAGTGGGAGAATGTTGGATATGGGGTGCCAAAAAAAGTGACCAAAGTGGGTTGCTCAATAAGAATCATTAGGTCACAAGAGTGAATAGAGGATGTTTTTCTGGTTCTGTAGTACTTTACGGAACTCGATTCGGAGTCCGTTTGAGAGACATATGGATTTTCAAGGTTTGGTGGCAATGGGTCCGGTTCAAGTGATGGCTCCTGCACTACTAGCACCAATGACGGCCACAATTATTGGCCAGGGAGGTTTGGAGCGGCCTTCAAGGTAGAAAAGCGCAGGAGGACCTTCACGGAGCTTCAAGGAAGGTCCCCTCCAAGATTATTGGTTGTGCACATGTCAGGGATGGTAATACTCTTGTGTGAGAGTGTGACTGCCGCTCATCCCGCTAGGCTAAGAGTGTACTAGGAGGTGAACTTTGACAGAGTGCTTCTTCCAGCTCCATGTGCCAAATGAGGCATATTTAGGCTTGTTAGAAAGCTGGTTTTTTTTTTTTTTTGGTTTTTCAGATGGTCTAGGAAGAAAATCTCTCCCACCGGGCTCCCTTCCGGAAGCTGCTACCTTGGTGACTGTTTGAGATGTGCTTATGTACTTTCTCACTGAAGAGTCGATTCAGACGTTCGCGTTCTTTGCAAACCTACATTCGCTTCCATGATTTCTTTCTGTGCAACCTGCAATTCCCTCTCAAAAACAGTTGGTCCTGCCTAGGCAGCTCTTGGTGAGCCTGATCACCTCCCTGAGAGCTGCCCCAGTTTCCATCATATTCCACCCCACATCGTTGCAGTTTGAGGCGAGCGACTCAATCTGCTACATGGCGGAGATGAAACCATCTCCCTCCTCGATGCTCATCATAAGAAGTGACTTCATAGAGATGATTTTGTTCACAAGCGACTTGAGATTAAGTATGGCGTAGAGTTTTTGTCAAGCCTCGGCTGCTAGCTTGGAGCCTTGAGAGTAGCCCCATTATGACTCAGACGTCCCGCACACCAGTAGCATGAGCGCCTTTGTTTTCTTTTTTATGAAGGCCTCCTTTTGCGCTTTCATTGCTGTCCCTTTGTCGAGGAATCCCATTCCCTTCATGACCTCCAGAAGCCCCTGCGTGAGATGCAGCTCAAAGTGCCACCTCCATAGCCCAAAACCATGGCCACCTGTTTACTTCTAGATGGGCTGTGTCTCATTCTGTGCTATTTGCACAGTCTTCCACTCGAAGACCTTGGAGTTCGACAGCGATGTCGTCCCCGACGACAATCCCATCCACCGCAAATGCCGTAAGCGATGCACAGATCGGTAAGAGCTGTGGGCCCATAAGCCTTCTGTCAGAAAATACGCCCGGGTGGTTGCAGTTTCAACGGGGCCTGAAGGGTCTTCACTTGTGTTCATGGCTTTCTGTTTTGTGCGAGTTCTAAGTCTAAGCGTGAGCTTCCTGGTCGCCTCACGCTTTGTTTGTGGGAGTTGGACAAAGTTGTGAGACAGTCGCTTTTGTGAAGGAAACTACGCAACTTCGCATATGTTTTTAGACATGGATATGAACTGATGAATTCTAGGGCTAGTCACAAGCTTCCCAATGTACCAAACCGCATGTGATTCGGATCACCTTAGCTTCCACTATGTCAGCCAAAGAGTGGCATGCCAATCCAGCCGCTCAGTCGGCGGCGCGCACCATGTCGCTTGCCGAGGCATGCTCACACATCAAGGACCCATAAAAATGCCTTTTCAGAGGCGCAGATCTCCTTACACATAGTGGCGGTGCCCCCTTTGCCTTTTGGGTGTGTCTCAATGAGTTTATCACCAATTTTGGTGATGGGGATTGATGTGGATCGAAAACAGTCCGTGGACTTGGAGTCGGAATTTTAACTGTACCCGAGTAACAAATTGTACTGCTGAGTTTTGGACTCCGAGCAAGGATTTCGTCCAAGTCACTCAGTTTCAACCTGTACTGCTGGTTCCAGTGGGCTTATCCACCAGAAGCCTTGGCAGTATTCCGAGGCTTAATACCTAAACATGAATTTGTTCCTTGTTCCGTTGGATTTTCCACTGGCAGTCAAACCGCGGCCGACTCCCTGAGCCACGGCGCACACCCCAACTTTGGAATCCCATCTCCCTCATTATTTATCTGATTCCCGTAAAACAAATTCCACTGGATTCAGCAACTTTTCAACTTTCAGGAACTTCAATCCAATATTGACTTGGAGCAATCCCCAGGTAGCTAGAGTAAATTCCCAGGATTTTCCCCTGCAGCGGCTTGTCGACGCCTCCTGGTGTTGCCTCGGGCACGCTAAGGGTCAAAACCACAACAGTATCCTCCTGTTTGATGTCATAAGCTGATAAGATGGGCAATATGTTGGCCCAGGTTTTCCCAAACTCATAGGAGCTGTGCTGTCTGCCTCTGCCCTCTGCCGTTTCCCAACTCCTCCAACGTAGCTTTGTAACTCCCTCATCTTTCCCATGCCTTTTTCAATGGCAACAATTATTGGAACTGTAATAAATACTTTTGCATGTTCAGAAGGGCTTTCAATCTCGCCGTGAGATGGATTATGTGTTGAGTTTTTTTTGTGTGGCTTGGAACCTGCAACAATTCGATGCCCATGAGATTGGACCACCAACTTAAAGACGTGTCCATCAGTAGAGAGGCTGCAAAATCAATCCTTTTTTGATATACAACGACCCTAGCAGTGGTTCATTTTAACTCCAAATTCTCTAACCAGATTCTAACTGTCGTTTCTTTCAAATTTGCAGCTTTAATGGCTCAGTTTGGGCTGGCCAATTTTGGGTTTTGCTTTAGGGTTTGGTATTCATCATGGCAAGTCCAATTCTTGTCCATCACCAAGTTGAGCTATTGGAGTAGGCAATTTTTGTGTCTCCTGAGCACCAGAGTTTTCTGCTTCACTGCCTTTTTCATTGGTGCTTGTCAGAAAAACCTCCAGCAAATTCTTGATAAAGCGGGTCGTGGCAACGGCGGAGGAATTTCAGAACCTGTCGCATCAAACACCTGCAGTTCTGTCTTATATGTTGTACGAGGTGACCAAGGACTGATGTGGACTTTTCTTCGTTGCAGAAAAAGTGAAAAATCGGTCTAAAGACAAACGTGATGGTCAGGCGGCTTGGCGCAAGCGGCAGCTATTCAATCAGTGTGCTTGTCAGTTGCTCACTCCCTCTCTACAATGAAGTTTAAAGACAATGAGCTTGCCTCTCCTAGCAGAGCCTGTGCTGTCCATGCGTATGAATGTAACCACACTAGTTGACTGGGTCAGTGTCATCCAGTCAGCAACAACATGCCTAGGAAGCTTCCTAGAAGTTTTTCAGGGCTTGTCAGCCCCCGGAGAATCTTGATTGAACTTGGGTATTCTTCTTAAAACTCATTTGCAAATGAAAATGCGAGTGAAGGGCAAAGGACTGTGACACTTGCATACAAAACATGACCACGTTTGTTGGGAAAATGGTTATTCAATGCTCAAATGGTGTGTATGTTGGAATTGTGACGGCGTCCAGATGAATGCAGTGCACATCAGCGGGGACCAGGAACATGTCAAACTGTTATCCGCAGACAAGATACCATGGAAGCATATGTCCCAGATGTATCGGCTGCATAGATATCCATCTCGTCCACATCTGAATTCCACAAGGAAAAAAGGAAAAAAAACTCCATTGTAGTACACACAAGCCCATGGTGCTTGACTAAACATGCTGGCATGCGTTGTGTACAGTGTGGAAAAGGTTTTCAAGTGGGGAGCTAATAGGTAAGCTAACATCATTCACATCAGTGGGGCTGTTAGTTTAAAACTTATTTTCTTTTGTAGATACTCATTCTGCTGTCGCAGAAGCACACGTGAACCACTCATGCCACCTAAGCCTGCTTCTTTCGAGCACTCTTGGTCAGCACCCGTCAATTCACAATCATCCACGATCATTTTTCTGGCACTGATTAACTTATCACCAGACTCAACAAGAATTGAGTCATGGAAGAAAGAACCTCAACAGAAGTGGCACTTTGCATGTCCTGCAAAGTGCCGCTTTCTGTCTTCGGGTTTTTCCGTTGTGGGGGGCTTGAAAAGAACTCTTCCTTTCTTCCTTCTCCAGCGTCCAAGTCTCTGCTGCATGCCCTGTCTCAAGGCAGGAACTCCAGGGACAACAACTACAATGTCTGTGTGTGCATGTAAGGTAGGTCTGAGGGTAGGCCTTTCAGCCACCATCCTGCAACAAGAACAGGAGTTCAGCGCAGGCAGCAGCATGCATGGCCACAATTCTCGGGGAGATGTTGAGAAGGAACTGCTGGCCAGCCTCAAGTGTGAGTCCTCACATTGTTGCATGGACAGATTTTCGAAGCTGCCAACCAGAAACAAAATTCCGGTCTCCGACAGTGGCGTGTGTGAGGTAGAGATTTCCCTGGCATCCCTTAAATATGTTGGCATCCCTTGAATGTGTTGGCATCCCTTAAATGTGATGGCAGTTTCCGTCCTTTCCGCAAATCCAAAAAGAGCATTCCAAATGCTGAGTTCATCTAGCAACGCATGCCATGAAGTTGCGTGCAGCTCAACATCTTCCGTTAGCAAGAATCAGCATCCATTGCAAAGCCAAACATGAAGACAGTTGAAGAGAATTGCAGTAGGCCGAGGGCGTGATGCTTTTCAAAAAGAAGGATGAAGACGCACCTGAACCAGAGCAGTGAACTTGCCATTTGGGTCTCTCAGAAGCATGGATGGTCTGCCAAACTCCACAACCTGCTTCCGAAGAAGAGCAGCTTAGCTTACTGTAGCTTGAGAAAATGGACCAACTCGAGACAAAACACAGAAGTGCAGACGAACATCTTGAGGGGGAAGGGAAGGAGATGCCTGGAGGTCAGAGGAGAGACATGTGGCTGAAAACTGTCTGTGGCGCACCTTTCCGTCCGACAGAACAAGAATACGGGAGGAGTCAATGACCGTGTTTATGCGATGGGCGATCGTGATCTTTGTGGTGGCTGCGCTCACATACGTTTGAATCACACTCTGCATGCAGAAAGCAGCATTAGAAGTCCTGAAAGCGAGGGAAGACGACGTTCATGCACCAGTATAGTTGCAGATGTAGATTCTTCAGAGTGTGCAGAAGCTTTATGTCCTCTTGGAGATAACAGCACAATGGAAGACTTCAGCAAGAGCACAATGAAATTGAGCAAGAAGACTTCAGAATCATCATGGACATACCCCAAATTATAAGGAGAAGTTGCTGCGGACCAAAACTGTGTCCAAGTCAAAGTACATCCACAAGTGATCACAAACCCCTACGCTCACGTGAACATAACATTAACATCAATGCTCGCTCCGAGAGAACACGCGCATTGTCTCTATGCATATCACGCACATTGGGGTTGTTCGAATACCTGAATAAGTCTGTCAGTCTCAAAATCAACGCTGCTCGTTGCTTCATCCATGATCAAGATACGATTGCGCCGCAGAAGCACCCGTGCCTGCACAAAACCACACCCAGATTCAAGCAATCATACACCAATTCACATGCACTTAAAGTAGTGAACTCCTGCCATGGCTGCACACACACCGTCCTGCACTTGTGCAAGCATGTGTGGGCCCTGCCACCTGCCTGGCTTTTGGGCTGACGCAAAGCTCACCGCATGCTCAGTATCGATAAGACAAAAAGTGACCACGGATGCATGCATGCTTTTTTTTCCGCCTGCACATCTGCCCAGGATTTTGTGGGCGGGCAGGCAGTAAGTTCGAACAGGGTGACATGCACGTGAATAGGAAGGCTTGAAAATGGACTGTGGCATGGAAGAGAAGAGTGGGAGAGAGGTGGGCAGAAATCCAGGAAGGCAGGGGGGGTCTCTCCTTTTCAGATGAATAGACAGGAGCCAATATGCATAGGCATCATGACCGCATGCAGGTCAGAATCCATGCCGACACAAATGCCCACATGCACAATCATAACCATAATTTTTCATTCATTGACATGCACATGCACCCACAAGAGACTACAAATATGTGTGTGCATAAAATTGCATTCATGCATGCATAGATGCACATACACACATGCACATGCATGTGTAGGCATGCACAGAAACAGGCATGCACACACACAAACACACACACACACACACACGCACACACACACACACACACACACACACACACACATGCGTGCAAGCATGCACCCATGCATGCATCCTCTTATTCATTGACACAAATGAATGTGTGCAAAAATGCATGCACAGACACTCGTATGCATGATTGTGCATACACACGAATCTCTCCCTCTCTCTCTCTCTCTCCCT
>SZWC01004768.1:149734-160636 GCA_023375785.1 Penium margaritaceum | reverse complement strand
TGCATCTCTAGGTTCAGACGGTGTTGCGTTTGGATGCCTGTGCGCAGAGTTGCGGCCAAAACAGTGGTTTTGAGCCGGTTTTAGGACAAACTGACACTGCCGCGTGCGTCACCCGCCGTGTGCCGCGGCAGGTATTTATGCTGTGTGCTTGTCAGTTGTCATCTCTCTCTGCAATTATATTCAGTTTGAGTTTCCTGACACTCTGTTCGTGTCCCAACCCAGACCCTTGCAGTTTTGTCTCTAACTTGTGACTGTTGTCACACGCTGACCTGGCGCTGACGCCTAGTGTCGCGACAAGTGGTTAGGAAGGTTCTAGGAAACTTCTCAATGCACAATCAGTCACACACATGCACATTCAGTTAAGGAATGGAAAACGGGATACTGGAGTTTGGGCGCTATGCGTGAAAGTGGCTCGAGATTGGGCCCTCCCGATAATCTGCGCAACTCCATGGCAATTGTCCGGGTTGGGCCCACGCACCTGTCGTGAATCATGGTTTTCTCAAAGTTCTCAATCGTAGGCTACTGCGCCAGTATGGACCGACTAGTTTAAACTTTGACAATGAATTTCATGCAGCCACGTTATCCACAAACCAGTCACTCCGCAGAGAATTCCATGTTTCAAACTTTGCTTTGACACGTGTGGTGAGAGACAGGGAGCAAGACATGGGGCACAGGGTCACAACAACCATCACAACCGTGATGTGAGCTGTTTCCGTACGTTTGTACTGCTTACTGTGACCACTCGGCCGTGTCCATGATTGTGCAGATCCCTGATGCAGACCCAGCTGGCGCCGGAGCACTGATGGTTGGTGGATTCACCCGCCAGCAGCCACCAGGCGGCTGCCATGACGTCCCGGGTGCTTGCTGAGGTACTCTGCAGTTTTTCGGCAGACGCTAGAGTTTTCTCGGTGGACAGGCTCTTGAGGCCGATTTGCATGTTTTGCATTGTCCTTCCATAGATTGATGCTGGACTTGTGCGTGTGACCAGTCGCAGCGTCCGGCTCGAGATTCTACACGTCCAGGTTCAGACGGCGCAGCATTTTGACATGTGTGCGCAGAGTTACGGCCAAAACAGTGGTTTTGGGCCGGTTTTAGGACAGCTCTTGGACCGCCGCGTGCGACACCCGCTGTGCGCTGTTGGTTTTTGCGCTCATTGTGCTCTGTTGTGTCCTCCCGGCTTGTGTACATCGGCGTGCAGATGACTGACGGCGAGACTCGACGCTGATGGAGTGTCGTCCAGTGGAGCCGACGCACGCTGAGGTCGTCTTGCAGTTCGCTGGAGCCCCCTCTCTCCGGCGACGTGTTCAGCTCCATCGGCAGGCCTCCTCGGCGGTCGCGCTGCCGGCAGTCACTGCCACCGCAGTTGCTGTCTACATGCGTCCAGCGCGTACTGTCGTGCCTGCGTCGTCATGCGCTGCCTAGGGTCCCAGTTGCATGTTGCTTGGCCCTGTTTGGCAGCATAAACCGTCGTGGGCACTGCCTGGGTTCAGGCTGCCATAACTNTGGTCCAGTTTTCAGGCAAAACGGACGACGCCCGGGTTTTGGGCTGTCGGCCGTCTGGCAGGCCTCACCGAGAAAACCTGCCAGCCTGAAATTAGCTATTTTCTGATTGGCTGATGAACTGAGTAACAAGCTCTACAGAGCTGGGGGGGGGGGCTAGAACTTGGAGGGGTCCCCCATTACTGTTCATTCTTGTTTCCTAATCAGTTACTATCAGTTTTCAGCTGCTTTCTGGTGCTAACTCTGGCGCGCGCGTTTCTGAGTAACAAACCCAGAGCTTCCAGACTTAGACTCTAGAGCAGCAGACCGAGGGGGCAGCTGACTTAAGCAACTAGCGTGGAAGCCCGCACGCTGCATCAACAACGCTGCTGCCCCAACCTGCTGCATAGTTTTCCTTTTTGGTATCACAGCAAGAGCGTAGCAACAGCAGCAGAAGACTGGCGAACAGGTGCCAGACAACGCCGGCGGACCTCCATACGCGCCAGTGCAGGGGAAATGCTGCCGGATTTTTTCCGACAGCATTGACCCTCCTGGTGGCGGCGTCAGATTTTTTCCCACGGCCACTGGGCCAGGGGAAATGCTGCCGAAATTGTTTCGGCAGCACTGACCCCCACGCGTAACGCGAGGAGGTGGGCGGCGGGCGGCGTCTGACGTCTGTGGGCGACGACGCACGCGGCAACGTCACCCAGGTGCACTGACTGGCACCACCAGCAGCAGCAGGCAGAAGCAGCAGCTCGCAGCAGCCCGCAGCAGCAGCAGCTCGCAGCAGCAGCAGCAGCAGCCCGCAGCAGCAGCAGCTCGCAATAGTAGTAGCAGCAGCGTGCAGCAGTAGTAGCAGCGTGCAGCAGCAGCAGCAGCCCGCAGCAGCAGCCCGCTGCAGCAGCCCACAGCAGCAGCAGGCAGCAACCGCAGCACGCAGCAGCTGCAGCAGCGTGCAGCAGCAGCAGCGGGCTGCAGCATCTACTGCAGCGAGCTGTAGCAGCCGCCAGCAGCTGTAGCAGCAGGCAGCTGCTAGCCGCGGCTGCTGCTGCCTGCTGCTCGCAGCGAGCGAGGTGCGAGCAACAGCCCGCTGCTGCCAGCGAGCAGCAGCTCGCTGCTGCTAGGCGAGCAGCAGCCCGCTGCTCGCAGTAGACAGCGGGCTGCTGCCCGCTGTGTCAAGGAAAAAAAAAAAAGGGCAACAAAAAAAATCCCCCACTCCCGCAGCTTGTTGCAGCAGCCTGCAGCTGCAGCACGCAGCAGCTGCAGCAGCGCTCGGCAGCAGCAGCAAGCTACAGCAGCTCGCTGCTGCAGCAGCAGCAGCCACAGCAGCTACTGTAGCTCGCAGCACCAGCAGCTGCAACTGCAAGTGCAGCAGCATCAGCAGCGGTAGCAATAGCAGCAAACAGCTGCAGCAGCAGCAGCAGCAACAGCAGCAACAGTAGCAGCAGCTGCAGCAACAGCAGCAGCAGCAGCAGCAGTAACAGCAGCTGTAGTAACAGCAGCAGCAGCAACAACAGCAGCAGCAGCAGCGGCTGCAGCAGCATCAGCACCAACAGCAGCAGCGGCGGCCCCAACATTCGCCGCTGCTGATGTCACCACCCTTCTGCTGATGTCACTGCTGACGTCAGTCCTGACGTCATCAACCAAAAAAAAAAACACAAAAAAAAGGAGTGAAAAAGGGGGGGAGAAAGGAAAGGGGGAAGGCAACCCAAGGGGTGGATAGAACTCCCATCACCCCTTTTTTTGCTGACATCAGCCAAAGCAAAAAAAAAAAAAAAACAAGGGGCACCACACCATGGCCGGTACCCCTGGTGAGGAGGGGTCCTCCTCTGTTGGGGGGACCCCTACCCCTCCTTTCTTGCAGCGCCTGCAGCAGTAGCAGCAGCAGCAGCAGCAGCAGCAACAGTAATAGCAGCAGCAGTAGCAACAGCAGCAGCAGCAGCAGCAGCCGCCGCCGTCGCCGCAACAACAGCAGCAACAGCAACAGTTGCAGCAGCTGCAGCCCACTGGTGTCATCGGCGGCAATCCTGACCCCCTCGCTGCTCTTCAGCAACAGCTCGCCGCCTTGACGCAGCAGCTTGCAGCGCTACAGCCGGTAGCCGCCCGGACTGCCACCAGTGTGCCACCGTCATTCGTCCCTCCAGGGCACGCCAGCCCAGCGGTGTCTGCTGCCATGTACTATCTGGCACAGCAGCAGACTCAGCGCCAGCGGCAGACAGTCACTTCCGTCCTTGGCCCCACTCTGGGTGCCGGCCGCAGGCAGAAGGACTTTGAGACGCCGCCGCCGCCGCCGCTTCAGGCCGGCGAGCAGTTCCGAAGCTGGGAGCTTAGCTTCCGGATCTGGGCACAGGGTGAGGGCCTGTGGGCATACTACACCCTCCCTTACGACTCCACCCAGGCCGACCAGTTGTATGATGCTGGTCGCGCCATCCGTGCCCTTGTCCCAGTCGCCCCTCCTGCTTCCCGCCTGGCCCTAGAGCCTTTCCTCTGCGATTTTACCGCCGGCGCCATACCAGACCCTGCAGGCGCATGGCACGTCCTCACCAGACCCCATCGTGTGTCCAGCGACGCTGAGATCAGTCGTCTGCTCCGGGAGTTCAACTCCCTGCACATGGGGGAGACCGAGACGGTCACTACCTACTGGCAGCGGGCGGAGGACATCCTACGTCGTCTCGGCACATCTGCTCCACCCCCTCTGTCCGCGCTCCTCACCATCAAGCGCGGCGCCACTAGCGCGTACGCGGACGTCTTCGTGCACTACCCCCAGGACGTCCTGTCCACCATGGCAGCCCAGGGCACCCTCATGCCCTGGGCATACGAGCTCTTCCTCCGCATTGAGGAAGCTCGCCAGGAGTCCCAGCTCCATCGCACGGAGGCCCTCGCCTCCGTGGCCATCGCCTCTCCCCCCGCGGCCACCTTTGCCAGCTCCTCCGCCAGCTCCTCCGCGAGCTCCTCCGCCAGCTCTTCGTCAACGGCGAAGAAGAAGGGTCGGAGCAAGAAGGGCAAGGGTCAACAGTAGCAGCAGCCGCAGCCGTCGACCGGGTCCGGCAGTGGTGGCTCGGTCTGCCACAACTGTGGCCAGCCTGGGCACGGGTGGTACACGTGCCCTTTACCGACCGACGAGGCGCGCGTCATCGCCACCATGCGTCGCCAGCGGGAGCGCCGTCTCGCCTCCGCCGCCGTCGCTGTTGCCGACTCCGACGCCTCGGCCTCGCCCAGCAGCTCCACCACTCCTATCGCCTTGCCAGTCCCGCAGACACCGGCGCCGCCGTCGCACCATCCGCAGCCGTCGGCGCCTCCGCTCCCTATGCTAGCTCAGTTCCCCTACTACCCGGGCTCCGGCGCCGTCACTCCGCACTCCGTCTACACTCCCGGGCCCACCTCCCGTGAGCGTCAGCTGGAGCAGTTCATCGCGCTCCAGCTCGGCCTGCCTCGCCCTCCTTCCCAGGGAAGTGCGAGTTGCGTCACNGCACCATCCGCAGCCGTCGGCGCCTCCGCTCCCTACGCCGGCTCAGTTCCCCTACTACCCGGGCTCCGGCGCCGTCACTCCGCACTCCGTCTACACTCCCGGGCCCACCTCCCGTGAGCGTCAGCTGGAGCAGTTCATCGCGCTCCAGCTCGGCCTGCCTCGCCCTCCTCCCCAGGGAAGTGCGAGTTGCGTCACTTCCTGCCCTTCTGCCCTGCCCTGCATGACTGAGACTGAGTTGCGGTCGTGTCCCATTTCCTCTCCTGCCTGGTCGTCGCCAGTGGCCTCCTCCACCCCTCTCCTTGATGACATTACTTGGCTTGACGATTGGCAGTCCCGTTTCGCGCCTCCGTCCACTGCGTCCGCGTCCCTTCCTGCTGCCATGTGACCGTTAGCAATCGGGCGACCCCGGTCCAGGACCTTGCTGAGACCTGGATCATCGACTCCGGGGCCACGGATCACATGACGGCCTCTTGTGAGGCCTTCAGTATGCTCGTTCCTGTAGGCGATGTCTCCGGTGTCCGGACGGGCTCCGGACAGGTGTTGCCTGTCCGTGGTGTTGGCGTCGTTCGTTTCCGTGGTCCTGCCGGTGGTGTCTTTCTGACCGATGTCCTCTTCGTCCCTGGTCTCGCGCTCAGCCTCCTCTCCGTGACTGCCCTTGACCGCATGAGCATGGATGTTGTGCACTCGCGTGGTGTTGGCACTGTGTCGTTGCGTCCGTCTGGTCTTGTCGTCCTGCACGCCACCGCCTATGGCAACCCGTGGCATGTTCCTCGCCTCTCCTCCTCTCCTCCCGTCTCCTCCCCGTCGGCCGCCACAGGCCATGTGTTTTTCATCAGTACACTTTCTCCTCAGCACACCCACCTCTTGCACCGCCGCCTTTGCCACGTCCACTCTGCCGCCGTAGAGAGCATGCTTCGCACCCAGCCGGCCAAAGGCCTTGACCCGGAGACTTTCCCTCTCCCGTGTCCCACTGAGTGCATTGACTGCACTCAGGGGAAGATGCACCGGTCCACATACCCCTTGTCCTACTCCCATGCATCCGCCCCCCTTGACCTTGTCCACTCGGACGTCATGGGTCCTCTCCCCACCGAGTCCGTCGGAGAGCATGGCCGCTATGTCCTCACCCTTACGGATGACTATTCTCGCTACCGCTGGGTCTTCTGCCTCCGACAGAAGAGCGATGTCGCCCGAGCCATTCAGGACTGGCTCGTCCTNGCCATGTCCTACATGACCTGGGTTTGGAACCGGGTTCCCCACGGTCCCCTTCCCCGCCAGTCCACACCATACCAGCACTGGTGCGGTCGACGCGCTGACCTCTGCCCGGCTCGCGTCTGGGGCTGCGTGGCCATTGTGTGGCTGCCCGCCCCCCCGCAGGGCGGAAAGCTTATCCCCCGCGGACGCCCCTGCACCTTCCTCGGTGTGTCTCGTCAGTCCAAGGCCTGGCGCTTCTGGGACCCATCTCGACACTACATCATCGAGTCCCGCGAAGCCCTGTTCTTCGAGGATCTACTCCCCCGCGACCTCATCTGCTCCGGCTCGTCTGTGTCCCTCCCGTCGCGTGGGGGAATGGTGAGTCCGTCCTTCGTCCTGTCGCCTNCGCTACCGCTGGGTCTTCTGCCTCCGACAGAAGAGCGATGTCGCCCGAGCCATTCAGGACTGGCTCGTCCTCGCGGAACGCGAGTGTGGCCGCCCCCTCCGCCGCTTTTGCTCCGATCGCGGCGGATAGTACATGGGTGACACCACGACCTTTCTCGCCTCCCGCGGGATCCACCATGAGACGTCTGCGCCCTACACACCCGCCCAGAACGGCGTGTCCGAGCGGTGGAACCGCACCATGGCCGATGCCGTCCGCACCATGCGGGTCGAGTCAGGTCTCTCCGATGGCTTCTATTTTGAAGCCATGTCCTACATGACCTGGGTTTGGAACCGGGTTCCCCACGGTCCCCTTCCCCGCCAGTCCACACCATACCAGCACTGGTGCGGTCGACGCGCTGACCTCCGCCCGGCTCGCGTCTGGGGCTGCNTGCCCGCCCCCCAGCAGGGCGGCAAGCTTACCCCCCGCGGACGCCCCTGCACCTTCCTCGGTGTGTCTCGTCAGTCCAAGGCCTGGCGCTTCTGGGACCCATCTCGACACTACATCATCGAGTCCCGCGAAGCCCTGTTCTTCGAGGATCTACTCCCCCGCGACCTCATCTGCTCCGGCTCGTCTGTGTCCCTCCCGTCGCGTGGGGGAATGGTGAGTCCGTCCTTCGTCCTGTCGCCTCCGTGTGACACATCACTCCGTCCCTCTGAGCCGGTAGCGCCTGTCGCGTCCTCTGGCCCTCCCGGGCCAACAGCCCCAGTGGCGTCCGCTGGCCCCTCCGGGCCAGCAGTCCCAGCCGTGTCCGCTGGCCCCTCTGAGCCAGCAGCGCATGTCGTGTCCGCTGGTCCCTCCGGGGCAGCAATCCTAGCCGCGTCCGCTGGCCCCTCTGAGCCAACAGCGCCTGTTGCGTCCGCTGGCCCCTCCCGGCCGGCAACCCTTGTCACGTCCGCTGGCCCCTCCGGGCCAGCAATCCCAGCTGCGTCCACTGGCCCCTGTGAGCCAGCTGCGCCTGTTGTGTCCGCTGACCCCTCTGAGCCAGCAGCGCTTGTCGTGTGTGCTTGCTCCTCCGGGCCGATAGCCCCAGTCGCGTCCGCTGGCTCCTCCGAGCCAGTAGCCCCGTCCGGCTCTGTTGGCCAGTCGGACCCAGTACCATCTTCTGCCCGACCGCGCTACACACGTGGCCCAGGCGGCAGCCTCCGACCTCGGCCGACAGTGAGCGCGCAGACCGCCGCACCGCGTCCCGTGGCGCCTCGACTCCCTGTGGCCCCACGTGTCTCCTCCACCCCCACAGTCGTGAGTGGGGACCCTGGCACGAAGGCTCTCGGCCTGACCACCTCGACCATCATCGCAGACCTTCACCCTAGCTTTGCACTAGGCTACTTCATGCTTCATCACGAGCATCGGCATGCTGTCATGGCTACACTCGCCGGGATCCCACCTGGAGCTCGTGAGGCACACGCCCTCTTAGTACGGTCCACAGCACGCCCAGAGGACCCACCTTCCCTGCGCGAGGCACGAGCCTCTCCTGAGGCCACACATTGGGATGCTGCCTGCGCTGAGGAGCTCGCTGCCATCCGCCAGCACCACGCGTATGACCTCGTCGACCTCCCTCCAGGTTGGAAGGCCATTGGTGCCAAGTGGGTCTTTCGGCGCAAGTGGAAGCCTGACGGGTCCTTGGACAAGTACAAGGCCCGCCTCACTGCAAAGGGGTTTGCTCAGGTCCCTGGGGTCGATTACGACCAGATCTTCGCCCCAGTCGGTCGGTTCTCCACTAGCCGGGCACTCTTCAGCCTGGTTCCCCAGCATGGGTGGGAACTGCATCAGATGGACGTGAGCAACGCATTCCTCCATGGCTCACTTGAGGGTGAGGAGCTCTACATGGTGCAGCCCCCAGGCTTTGACGATGGCACTGGGAGAGTTTGGCGGCTGCGTAAGGCCCTCTATGGCCTGAAGCAGTCACCTCGCTGCTCAAACCAGGAGATCAGCAGCACGCTTCTCCGTGGTGGCCTCCAGCGCAGCACCGCTGACCCCGCCCTGTTCATCAGCCCACGGGGTCAGACCCTCGCCGCAGTTCTGGTCTACGACGACGATCTCCTCATTCCGTTGCCAGACACGGCCGCCATCCAGCGTGTCAAGGACTTGCTGCACACTGCCTACCAGATGAAGGATCTCGGGTCCGCTCGAGTCTTCCTTGGCATGGAGCTCAAGCATGATCGCTCACAGGGCGTCCTACACATTCACTAGGCTGCCTATGTGCACACCCTGTCCACTCGCTTTGCCGAGGAACTACCTCTCGTGCCTAGCGCATCTTCACCCATGTCACCCGATGGCCAGGTGAAGCTGAAAAGTCCTGACCCAGCTGTTGTGGGGGAGCCAGTTGATGTGACCACGTATCTACGGGTCATCGGGTCACTGATGTTCCTGGCGACGACGACGCAGCATCAGCATCGTGTGGGTTGAGACAGCACAGCAGCTGGCTAACTTCCTGACCAAGGCACTAAAGCGGGACTCGTTTAAGAAGGCTGTGAGTTCAGTCGGCGTGCATCCGTGACTTGCTTTCTTTGTCTCTGCCTGCACTTCTGCGTGTCCTGGGGGAGTCTGTTTGTTGACCGTGTCTCTGCTCGCCCATGTGCACTACGCCTGTGAGTCATGGGGGAGTGTTGGTTTTTGCGCTCATTAGGCTCTGTTGTGTCCTCCCGGCTTGTGTACATCGGCGTGCAGATGACTGACGGCGAGACTCGACGCAGATGGAGTGTCGTCCGGTGGAGCCGACGCACGCTGAGGTCGTCTCGCAGTTCGATGGAGCCCCCTCTCTCCGGCGACGTGTTCAGCTCCATCGGCAGGCCTCCTCGGCGGTCGCGCTGCCGGCAGTCACTGCCACCGCAGTCGCTGTCTGCATGCGTCCAGCGCGTACTGTCGTGCCTGCGTCGTCATGCGCTGCCTAGTGTCCCTGTTGCATGTTGCTTGGCCGTGTTTGGCAGCATAAACCGTCGTGGGCACTGCCTGGGTTCAGGCTGCCATAACTCCTCGCTACTATTTTTCTAGCAGATTCTGACCGCTCGGCTGCGTTCGCAGCGTCGGTATTATGGTATGGTCCAGTTTTCAGGCAAAACGGACGACGCCCGGGTTTTGGGCTGTTGGCCGTCTGGCAGGCCTCACCGAGAAAACCTGCCAGCCTGAAATTAGCTATTTTCTGATTGGCTGATGAACTGAGTAACAAGCTCTACAGAGCTGGGGGGGGGGGGCTAGAACTTGGAGGGGTCCCCCATTGCTATCATTCTTGTTTCCTAATCAGTTACTATCAGTTTTCAGCTGCTTTGTGGTGCTAACTCTGGCGCGCGCGTTTCTGAGTAACAAACCCAGAGCTTCCAGACTTAGACTCTAGAGCAGCAGACTGAGGGGGCAGCTGACTTAAGCAACTAGCGTGGAAACCCGCATGCTGCATCAACAACGCTGCTGCCCCAACCTGCTGCATAGTTTTCCTTTTTGCGCCGCGGCAGGTATTTATGCCATGGACATGTCATTTGTTATCTCTCTCTGCAAATGCTTATGAAGCATTCAGACACTTTGCCTTGTGTCCCCTAGGCAAACCCTTGCCGTTACGTGCACGACTTGTGACTGTCGTCACCGTCTGATTAGGCACTGACGCCTGGTCAACGAGAGTGTGGCTAGGAAGCTTCTATGCATCTTCTTATGGTATCAGAGCAACAAGCCAGAGCTTGTTGTGCTGCACAGCAGAGATGCAGCAATCGCTGCAGCAGTGAGCAGCAGCAGCGGCAACATCACACAGCAGCAGCGACAGGTCCTGGGAGGATCCACCAACCTGCGCCATTGCAAGGCGTAGGCCGCAACACCTGCGTGATGGAGGAGTCGTGCAGGAGGGGTGCAGTAGTGTAGTAGCACGCCAGCGCAGCAGGGCCATAGCAGCTGTCCAGCAGCGCAGCAACAGTGCTTGCAGTTTTGACCACAGCAGCAGCAGCAGCAGCAACATCGGCGGCGGCATCAGAAACATGAGCAACAATAGCCGCCAAAGTGGCTTGAGGCCGTTGCCGTCAAGCTCGACGGCAGCAGCAGCAGCAGCAACAACAGCAGCGAGCGCCACCGCTGCCCCTGTCCATGCAACTTCCTAGAAGCCGCACGGACGTGGAGGAGCTGCAGACGAAAATCGCGTCAGCCACCACCTCCCCGTCGGCACGAGCTTGCCCTGGCTTCAAATGAACGCCGTTTTCAGCGTTTGAGAATGCGTTGGAAAGCTCTTCTCTCCAGCTCTCCAGAGCTACTATTCACGCTCAGTTTCGTGCTCTGTCGCCACCAGCAAAGACTGAAGTGCAACGCAGATTTGTTTTCTGCTGAAATTCGGGCAGAACAGGGA
>SZWC01004768.1:74722-139350 GCA_023375785.1 Penium margaritaceum | reverse complement strand
ATGGTATGGTCCAGTTTTCAGGCAAAACGGACGACGCCCGGGTTTTGGGCTGTCGGCCGTCTGGCACGCCTCACCGAGAAAACATGCCAGCCTGAAATTAGCTATTTTCTGATTAGCTGATGAACTGAGTAACAAGCTCTACAGAGCTGGGGGGGGGGGGGCTAGAACTTGGAGGGGTCCCCCATTGCTGTTCATTCTTGATTGCTAATCAGTTACTATCAGTTTCCAGCTGCTTTCTGGCACTAACACTGGCGCGCGCACTCCTGAGTAACAAACCCAGAGCCTCCAGACTTAGAGTCCAGAGCAGCAGACTGAGGGGGCAGCTGACTTAAGCAACGAGCGTGGAAGCCCGCACGCTGCATCAACAACCCAGCTGCCCCAACCTGCTGCCTAGTTTCTTTCCTGGCATCAGAGCCAGAGCGTAGCAGCAGCAGCAGCAGCAGACTGACGTACAGGTGCCAGACAACGCCGGCGGACTTCCATACGCGCCAGTGCAGGGGAAATGCTGCCGGATTTTTTCCGGCAGCATTGACCCGCCTGGTGGCGGCGTCAAAATTTTTCCCACGGCCACTGGGCCAGGGGAAATGCTGCCAGATTGTTTCCGGCAGCACTGACCCCCACGCTGGACGCAAGGAAGTGAGCGTCCGACCACGTTAGGCCCCTGCTGACGACGGCGCAAGACAGCGACGTCCTCAGGTGTGACTGAAAGCAGCAGTCAGCAGCAGCTTGCCGCGGCACCAAGCAGTGGCGGCAGCGGCCAGCAGCAGCAGCAGATAGCAGCGGCTGGCAGTAGCAGCAGCTGGGAGCAGCAGCAGCCCGCAGCAGCAGCAGCCGGCAGCACCAGCAGCTGCAGCGAGCAGCATCCTGTAGCAGCAGCTGCTCGCAGCAGCAAGCAGCAGTAGCAGCAGGCGGCAGCAGTAGCTGCTGGCTACAGCAGCTCGCTGCAGGTGCAGCTGCAGCAGCCCGCAGCAATAGGTGCTGCAGTTGCGAGCAGCCAGCTGCTCGCAGCGTGTAACGAGCAGCCAGCTGCTCGCAGCGAGCAGGAAGCAGCCAGCTGCTCGTAGCGAGCAGGAAGCAGCCAGCTGCTCGCTGCGAGCAGCCAGCTGCTCGCAGCGAGCAGCGAGCAGCGAGCTGCTCGCTGCGAGGAGCTCGCAGCGAGCAAGCAAAACCTGAAAAAAAAAACACAAAACAAAAAAAAACGGGGACCCCCCCTGTCCCTCTGTTAAGGAGCAGGAGCAGCAGCAGCCGCTGCAGCAGCAACAGTAGTAGCAGCAGCAGTAGCACCAGCATCAGCTGCAGCAGCAGCAGCAGCAGCTACGGCAACAGCAGCAGCAGCAGCTACGGCAACAGCAGCAATTGCAGTAGCCATAGCAACAGCAGCAGCAGCAGCAACAGCAGCAGCAGCAGCAACAGCAGTAGCAGCAACACAGCAGCAGCAGCAAGAGCAGCAGCAGCAGCAACTGCTACAGCAGCAGTAGCAACAGCGGCAGCAACAGCAGCGGCAGCAGCAGCAGCAACATCAACAACAGCGGCTGTAGCAACCACTGCTGACGTCAGCAGCTGTCTGCTGACGTCACTGCTGACATCATCAACCACATACACAAAAAAAGGGGAGAAACCAGGAGGACACCAGGGGACTCTACTGACGTCTGCCATCCTTGGCAGACGTCACTCTTGACATCAGCAGCACACACCCAACAACAAAGGATAAAAAAAACAAAAAAGAAAACAAGGCTTTGGACACACCATGGCTGACTCTCCTGAGGCGGAGGGGTCCTCCTCTGGGGGGGGACCCCTACCTCCCCTTTCTTGCAGCGCCTGTAGTAGCAAGAGCTGCACCAGCGGCAACAGCAGCAGCAGCAGTAGCAGCAACAGCAGCAGCAGCAACAACAGCAGCAGCAGCAACAGCGGCAGCAGCTACAGTAGCCGCACTAGTCGCCGCAGCAGTAGCAACGGCTGCAGCAGCAACAGCAGCAGCCGCTACACCAACAGCAGCAGCAGCAACAGCATCGGCAGCAACAACAGCCTCAACAACAGCAGCAACAGCAGCAACCGCTGTAGCAGCAGCAGCAACAACAACAGCAGCAGCAACAGCAGCGGCTGCCACTACAGCAGCAACAGCAGCAGCATCGGCAGCAACAGCAACAACAGCAGCCGCTGGAGCCCCAGCAGCCCACTCATGTTGTTGGCGATGACCCTGATCCCATCGTGGCTCTTGAGCACCAGCTCGTGGCCTTGACGCAGCAGCTTGCCGCGCTACAGCCACCAGCCTCCCAGCCTGCCACCAGTGTGCTGCCGTCATTTGTCCCTCCAGGACACGCCAGCCCGGTTGTGTCAGCTGCCACATGTTACCTGGCACAGCAGTAGACTCAGCGCCAGCGGCAGACAGTGACCTCCGTCCTTGGCCCCGCTCTGGGTGCCGGCCGCAGGCAGAAGGACTTTGAGACGCCGCCGCCGCCACTTGAGGCCGGCGAGCAGTTCCGGAGCTGGGAACTCAACTTCCGGATCTACGCCCAAGGTGAGGGTCTCTGGATGTACTACACCCTCCCTTATGAATCCACCCAGGCCGACCAGTTGTATGACGCTGGTCGCGCCGTTCGGGCCTTAGTCCTAGTCGCTCCTCCGGCGTCCCGCCTGGCCCTCGAGCCTTTCCTCGGCGACTTCACCACTGACGTCCCTCCAGACCCTGCCGCTGCCTGGCATGTCCTCACCAGGCCCCATCGCCTGTCCAGCGACGCTGAGATCAGTCGCCTGCTCCGGGAGTTCAACTCCCTCCACATGGGGGAGACCGAGACGGTCACTGCCTACTGGCAGCGGGCAGAGGATATCCTTCGACGTCTCGGTACATTCGCTCCGCCCCCTCTGTCTGCGCTTCTCACCATCAAGCGCGGCGCCACCAGCGCGTACGCGGATGTCTTCGTGCACTACCCCCTGGACGTCCTCTGCACCATGGCGGCCCAGGGCACCCTCATGCCCTGGGCGTACGAGCTCTTCCTCCGTGTTCAGGAAGCTCGACAGGAGTCCGAGCTCCATCGCATGGAGGCGCTTGCATCCCCTGCCGTCGCCTCCCCTGCTGGTGCCTCCCTCCCCGTCGCTTCACCTGCCGTTGCCTCCGTGGCCGTCGCCTCCCCCGCCGCAGCTACCTCATCGTCGTCAAAAACGAAGAAGAAGCGCAAGAACAAAAAAGGCAAGGGTTAGTCGCAACAGCAACAGGAGCAGTCGTCGACCGGATCCAGCGGTGGTGGCGCGGTCTGCCACAACTGCGGTCGGCCTAGACACGGGTGGTACACATGCCCTCTGCCGACGGACGTGGCCCGTGTCATCACCACCCTGCAACGCCAGCGGGAGCACCGTCTCGTCTTTGCCGCCGTCGCTACTGCTGACACTCCGACCTCGTCCAGCAGCTCGGCCGCTCCGACAGTTTCGCCTGTCCTGCAGACGCCCCCGCAGCAGCAGTACTACTCCCAACCATCGGCGCTTCCGTTTCCTTCGCCGGGCCAGTCCTCTTCCTACCCAGGCTCCGGCGCTGTGACTCCGTACTCGGCCTTCACTCCCGGGCCATCCTCCCGTGAGCATCAGCTAGAGCAGTACATCGCGCTCCAGCTTGGCCTGCCTTGCCCTCCTCCCTAGGGAAGTGCGAGTTGCATCACTTCTTGCCCTCCTGCACAGCCCTGCATGACTGGGTCTGAGCTACGGTCCTGTCCCGTCTCTTCATCTGTCTCGTCGTCTCCAGTGGTCTCCTCCACCCCACTTCTTGACGACATTGCGTGGCTTGACGATTGGCAGTCTCGTTTTGCGCCCCCTTCCACCGCGTCCGCGTCCCTTGCTTGCTGTCATGTGATCGTCAACGATCTGGCAACCCCTGTCCAGGACCCTACTGAGACCTGGATCATCGACTCCGGGGCCACGCATCACATGACGGCCTCTCGCGAGGCCTTCAGTATGCTTGGCCCTGTCGGCGATGTCTCCGGTGTCCGAACGGGCTCCAGACAGTCGTTACCGGTCCGTGGTGTTGCTGTGGTTCGTTTATGTGGTCATGCCGGTGACGTCTTTCTGACTGATGTTCTCTTCGTCCCTGGTCTCGAGGTCAGCCTCCTTTCCGTGACTGCCCTTGACCGCATGAGCATGGACGTTGTGCACTCATGTGGTGTTGGCACTGTGTCGTTGCTTCCATCTGGTCTTGTCATCCTGCATGCCACCGCCCGTGGCAACCTGTGACATGTCCCTCGCCTCTTCTCTTCCTCTCCCGTCTCTGCCTCGTCGGCCGCCACAGACAATGTTTTCGTGACCAGTACGCTTTCTCCTCAGCACACCCGCCTCTTGCACCGACGTCTTTGTCACGTCCATTCCGCCGCCATAGACAGCATGCTCCGCACCCAGCCGGCCAAGGGCCTTGACCCAGAGACCTTCCCTCTCCCGTGCCCCACTAAGTGCATTGACTGCGCTAAGGGGAAGATGCATCGATCCACGTACCCCTTGCCTTCCTCCCGTGCGTCCGCCCCACTCGACCTGGTCCACTCGGACGTCATGGGCTCTCTCCCCACAGCGTCCGTCGGGGAACACGGCCGCTATGTCCTCACCCTCACAGACGACTATTCCTGCTATCGCTCGGTCTTCTGCCTCCGGCAGAAGAGCGATGTCGCTCGGGCCGTTCAAGACTGGCTCGTCCTTGCCGAACGCGAGTGTGGCCGCCCTCTTTGCCGCTTTCGCTATGATCGCGGCGGCGAGTACATGGGTGAGGCCACGGCCTTTCTCGCCTCCCACGGCATCCACCATGAGACGTCTGCGCCCTACACACCCGCCCAGAACGGCGTCTCCGAGCGCTGGAACCGCACCATGGCCGACGCCGTCCGCACCATGCGCGTTGAGTCCGGCCTGTCCGATGGCTTCTATTTTGAGGCCATGGCCTACATGACCTGGGTATGGAACCGGATTCCCCACGGTCCTCTTCCCCGCCAGTCCACACCCTACTAGCACTGGTGCGGTCGGCGCGCGGACCTCCGCCCGGCTCGCGTCTTGGGCTGCGTCGCCATTGTATGGCTGCCCGCCCCACAGCAGGGCAGCAAGCTCGCCCCGCGCGGCCGCCCCTGCACCTTCCTCGGTGTGTCTCGTCAGTCTAAGGCCTGGCGGTTCTGGGACCCATCCCTGCACTGCATCGTCGAGTCCCGCGATGCCCTCTTCTTCGAGGACCTATTTCCCCGCGACCTCATCTGCTCCGCCTCGTCCGTGTCCCTCCCGTCGCGTGGGGGAGTGGTGAGTCCGTCCTCCGTCCTGTCGCTTCCGGGTGACACAACACTCAGTCCCTTTGAGCCGGTAGCCCCTGTCGCATCCTCTGAGCTAGCAGCCCCAGTCGCGTCTGCTGGCCCCTCCGGGCTAGCAGCGCCGACCGCGTCCGCTGGCCCCTCCGGGCCAGCAGCGCTGGTCGCGTCCACTGGCCCCTCCGGGCCAGCAGCCCCAGTCGCGTACGCTGGCCCCTCCGGGCCAGCAGCGCCGACCGCGTCCGCTGGCCACTGCGGGCCAGCAGCGCCGGTCGCGTCCGCTGGCCCCTCCGGGCCAGCAGCCCCAGTCGCGTCCACTGGCCCCTCCGGGCCAGCAACGCCGGTCGCGTCCGTTGGCCCCTCTGGGCCAGCAGCCCCAGTCACGTCCGCCGGCCCCTCCGTGCCAGCAGCCCCAGTCACGTCTGCTGGTCCCTCCGTGCTAGCAGCGCCGACCGCGTCCGCTGGCCCCTCTGGGCCAGCAGCGCCGGTCGCGTCCGCTGGCCCCTCCGGGCCAGCAGCCCCAGTCGCGTCCGCTGGCCCCTCCGGGCCAGCAGCGCCGGTCACGTCCGCTAGCCCCTCCGGGCCAGCAGCCCCAGTCACGTCCGCTGGCCCCTCCAGACCAGCAGCCCCATTCACGTCCGCTGGCCCCTCCGAGCCAGCAACGCCGGTGGCGTCCGCTGGTCCCTCTGGGCCAGCAGCCCCAGTCGCGTCCGCTGGCTCCTCCGCGCCAGGCGTCCCGTCCGCCTCCGTTGGCCCGTCAGACTGAGTGACATCTCCTGCCCGGTCGCGCCACACACGTGGCCCAGGCGACAGCCTCCGACCTCGGCCGACAGTGCAGACCGTCGCATCGCGTCCTGTGGCACCTCGACCCCCTGTGGCTCCACGTGTCTCCTCCACTCCCTCGGTCGTGAGTGGAGACCCTGGCACGAAGGCTCTCGGCCTGACCACCTTGGCCATCATCTCGGACCTTCACCTAGGCTCTGTAGTGGGCTATGCCATGCTTCATCACGAGCATCGGCATGCTGTCATGGCTGCACTCGCCCGCATCCCACCTGGAGCTCGTGATGCACATGCCCTCTCCGTCCGGTCCACAGCACGCCCGGAGGACCCAGCCACCCTACGCGAGGCTCGAGCCTCTTCTGAGGCCGCACATTGGGATGCCGCCTGCGCCGAGGAGCTTGCTGCTATCCGGCAGCACCACGTGTACGACCTCGTTGACCTCCCTCCAGGTCGGAAGGCCATTGGTGCCCAGTGGGTCCTTCGGCGCAAGTGGAAGCCTGACGGGTCCTTGGACAAGTACAAGGCCCGCCTCACAGCAAAGGGGTTTGCTCAGGTCCCTGGAGTCGATTACGANTGGGCTATGCCATGCTTCATCACGAGCATCGGCATGCTGTCATGGCTGCACTCGCCCGCATCCCACCTGGAGCTCGTGATGCACATGCCCTCTCCGTCCGGTCCACAGCACGCCCGGAGGACCCAGCCACCCTACGCGAGGCTCGAGCCTCTTCTGAGGCCGCACATTGGGATGCCGCCTGCGCCGAGGAGCTTGCTGCTATCCGGCAGCACCACGTGTACGACCTCGTTGACCTCCCTCCAGGTCGGAAGGCCATTGGTGCCCAGTGGGTCCTTCGGCGCAAGTGGAAGCCTGACGGGTCCTTGGACAAGTACAAGGCCCGCCTCACGGCAAAGGGGTTTGCTCAGGTCCCTTGAGTCGATTACGACCAGATCTTCGCCCCTTTCGGTCGGTTCTCCACTAGCCGGGCGCTCTTCAGCCTGGTTGCCCAGCATGGGTGGGAGCTACATCAGATGGACATGAGCAATGCGTTCCTCCATGGCTCACTGGAGGGTGAGGAGCTCTACACGGTGGAGCCCCCAGGCTTCGACGATGGTACTGGGAGAGTCTGGCGGCTGCGGAAGGCCCTCTATGGTCTGAAGCAGTCACCTCGGTGCTGGAACCGGGAGATCAGCAGCACACTTCTCCGTGGCGGCCTCCATCGCAGCACCGCTGACCCCGCACTCTTTCTCAGCCCACGAGGTCAGACCTTCGCTGCAGTTCTGGTATACGTTGATGATCTCCTCATTGCGTCACAAGACACGGCCGCCATCCAGCGTGTCAAGGACTTACTGCACGCCGCCTACTAGGTGAAGGATCTCGGGTCTGCCCAAGTCTTCCTGGGCATGGAGCTCGAGTGTGATCCCTCTCAGGGCATCCTACACGTCCACCAGGCTGCCTATGTGTGGACTCTGTCAGCTCGCTTCGCCGAGGACCTGCCCCTCGTGTCCAGCGCATCCTCACCCATGTCGCCCGACGGCCAGGTGAAGCTAAAGAGTCTTGACCCAGCTATTGTGGGGGAGCCAGTTGATATGACCACGTATCTGCGGATCATTGGGTCACTGATGTTCCTGGCGACGACGACGCGTCCAGACATTGCGTTCGCCGTCAACCTCCTGGCCCAGTTCTCTCAGGATCCGCGACACCTCCACTACGAGGCCGCGATCCGAGTGCTGCGCTATGTCATCTCGACCCCTCGGCAAGGTCTCATGTTCCACCGCCAGCCGTCCGTCGTCGCAGTGGGCTACACCGACAGCGACTGGACGGGCAGTCTAGACGGTAAGAGTCGCACAGGCTGGATCTTCCTGATCAGTGGCACAGCTGTGTCCTGGCGCAGTGGCAAGCAGGGGTGCATTGCACGCAACATTTTGAGGCTGAGTACGTGGCCCTTGGCTCATGTGCGTGTGAGAGTGTGTGGTTGCGTCGTCTGTTGTCCGAGTTGCGTCAGTCTGTCGCATCCATCACCTTGCATTGCGACAATGAGAGTGCCATGGCCATTGCAAACAATGACGGTGTGCATCACACTCGCACAAAGCACATCAATGTTGAGTATCACTATGTGCGTTCGTTGTTGCACGATGGCAGCATCAACATCGTGTGGGTTGAGACAGCACGGCAGCTGGCTGACTTCCTGACCAAGGCACTGAAGCGGGACTCGTTTAAGAAGGTTGTGAGTTCAGTCGGCATGCGTCCGTGACTTGCTTTCTATGTCTCTGCCTGGACTTTTGCGTGTCCTGGGGGAGTCTGTGTGTTGACCGTGTCTCTGCCCGCTCATGTGCACTACGCCTGTGAGTCATGGGGGAGTGTTGGTTTTTGCGCTCATTGTGCTCTGTTGTGTCCTCCCGGCTTGTGTACATCGGCGTGCAGATGACTGATAGCGAGACTCGACGCTGATGGAGTGTCGTCCGGTGGAGCCGACGCACGCTGAGGTCGTCTCGCAGTTCGCTGGAGCCCCCTCTCTCCGGCGACGTGTTCAGCTCCATCGGCAGGCCTCCTCGGCGGTCGCGCTGCCGACACTCACTGCCACCGCAGTCGCTGTCTGCATGCGTCTAGCGCGTACTGTCGTGCTTGCGTCGTCATGCGCTGCCTAGGGTCCCTGTTGCATGTTGCATGGCCCTGTTTGGNGCGTGCAGATGACTGACGGCGAGACTCGACGCTGATGGAGTGTCGTCCGGTGGAGCCGACGCACGCTGAGGTCGTCTCGCAGTTCGCTGGAGCCCCCTCTCTCCGGCGACGTGTTCAGCTCCATCGGCAGGCCTCCTCGGCGGTCGCGCTGCCGACACTCACTGCCACCGCAGTCGCTGTCTGCATGCGTCTAGCGCGTACTGTCGTGCTTGCGTCGTCATGCGCTGCCTAGGGTCCCTGTTGCATGCTGCATGGCCCTGTTTGGCAGCATAAACCATCGTGGGCACTGCCTGGGTTCAGGCTGCCATAACTCCTTGCTACTATTTTTCTAGCAGATTCTGACCGCACGGCTGCGTTCGTAGCGTCGGTATTATGGTATGGTCCAGTTTTCAGGCAAAACAGACGACGCCCGGGTTTTGGGCTGTTGGCCGTCTGGCAGGCCTCACCAAGAAAACCTGCCAGCCTGAAATTAGCTATTTTCTGATTGGCTGATGAACTGAGTAACAAGCTCTACAGAGCTGGGGGGGGGGGCTAGAAGTTGGAGGGGTCCCCCATTGCTGTTCATTCTTGATTGCTAATCAGTTACTATCAGTTTCCAGCTGCTTTCTGGCGCTAACACTGGCGCGCGCACTCCTGAGTAACAAACCCAGAGCCTCCAGACTTAGAGTCTAGAGGAGCAGACTGAGGGGGCAGCTGACTTAAGCAACGAGCGTGGAAGCCCGCACGCTGCATCAACAACGCAGCTGCCCCAACCTACTGCCTAGTTTCATTTTACATTTTGCCACTTTTTCCAACTTTTGCAACCGAAAATTTCACCACCATGTTCAGCACATTCAGGAGCCTCTGTGGTCCAAATTTCGCTTGATTTGGACAACCTTGAAATTTTTGTGCTGAAAATTTTAAATTTCAGCACTTAGCCAAATTTCTGGCCGTCAGCACCATAGTTGGCCAAATTTTTGGCCGGACAGTCAAAAATTGCCAGCGTGTCAAATCCTCGAGAAACGCTGTCAGTTTCTTGTTTGGAGCATTTTTTACGCTCGGCCCCATACTGAGCACCGCGATGGCGCTGGTCCGTGACAAGGACAAAGGACCCGCTGATCCCTCTTCCTCCTCTTTGGGCGTTTTGAGCCCGCGGTCGCAGTCCCGCATGATCGATGAGCTTCGTCGGTCGCAGGACGAGATGAGCCAGCAGCAGCAGAGGCAGTCCGACGTGTTGCAGGAGATCAGGGAGTCACTACGGGGTCGTTCGATGGCTTCACAACAGCCACCTAGAGAGTCTACTGGAGCTGCACCATCCGCTCAGCAGTCTATACCCTACACAGTGCGGCGGTCTCAGCATCGATCATCACAGGTGGACACCTGGGATGAGGAGGAGATTGAGGATAACTCACGCGAGCACGAGATTTGTGTGCTTGAGGAGCGCATCCGTGAGTTACGTCTGGGATCACAGCCTCCCACTCCACCACCTTCTCGCTGTCAGGATCAGACACGTCATTGAGCAGCGTTCACCTTTGGTGGTGTTTCCCTCACTGGTGGGCTCCCCATACCCCGCCCACCATCTCCTGAGCCTGAGGTCGCCCTCCCCACAGAGCGGCGACCGAAGGACTTTGAGACACCTCCACCCCGTTACGATAGTGACGAGGGCTTCGATTACTGGGAGACCCTGTTTCAGGTGTGGGCCGATTCTGAGGGTGTCTGGCCGTACTACCACAGCCAGTACCAGACCCGCGACGCTCACCAGGCCCAGACAGCAGCGAAAGCGATACGGGGTCTCCTCTACGCCATGCCACGGGAGACTGTGATCGACTTCCGACCTTTCCTCGGTCAGACCGGGACCGGGATTGGAGCAGATCCGCGTCAGGGCTGGGAGCTGGCCCTGACACTTCTCGCTGCGGAGACCCATGCCACGAGGGCGGCCCGACTACGTGAGTTTCACTCCCTCCGCCAGGGCCCCACAGAGCNCGACGCTCACCAGGCCCAGACAGCAGCGAGAGCGATGCGGGGTCTCCTCTACGCCATGCCACGGGAGACTGTGATCGACTTCCGTCCTTTCCTCGGTCAGACCGGGACCGGGATTGGAGCAGATCCGCGTCAGGGCTGGGAGCTGGCCCTGACACTTCTCGCTGCGGAGACCCATGCCACGAGGGCGGCCCGACTACGTGAGTTTCACTCCCTCCGCCAGGGTCCCAAAGAGCTCCCAGCAGACTACTGGAGGCGCGCGATGCGTCTTTACACGCGCTTTGGGACCGGTGGCGGGACGTAGTTGTGGGCGCTCGACACCATCATGATGGGAGCGCATTTGGACCACGTGAAGCTCTTTACGGGCTTCGATCGTGTGGCTCTCTCTGAGCTGTCAGAGTCACTACAACTGCTTCCTTGGGCCCATCGCTACTTCATCCAGGCCACATCGGCTCATGAGGCTGCCGTCGCTCATCAGCAGAGTCCATTGGTTGCAACAGTGACTGCGACGCCTCCTACGCCTCTGTCCCTGCTCACCAGTCCCACCTCGACTGCCTCCTCCTCCTCCTCCTCTACTTTGAGCGGCCACACTCAAGGCGTTGCAGCGGCCACACAAGGAAAGAAGGGGAAGAAGCGATGCGGAAAGGGACAGCAGCAGCAGCAGCAGCCGGCGAGTAGTGGCAGTGGACGTTCTGTCCACTACTACAAGTGTGGAGGCGCTCACCGCTACACAGAGTGTGAGCAGCCACTTGACTGGACTCGGATCATGCGCGGACTCCAGGCCGCGCACGCACAGCGGACTTCCTCAAGCGACACACGAACTGGGCGTGCCGCGACCACGAGTGCTGCAGACGCACCCGTTTCATCAGGCGGCAGCAGTGAGGTGGACCCTCGGGATCGCACGATCGCAGAGCTTCGTCAGCTGCTGGTGCTTCGTACTCAAGGAGGTGCGAGTGTATTGTCACAGTCGAGTGGTCCCGACACAGCTTGTCTTACTGCGTCTGTTGCTTGTGATGATGCTTGTGCTGGAGCTATGGTGGCTTACGATGAGGATGGACCTGACGGTATTGACTGGCTTGCCGAGTCACAGATCCGTGTTGTCCGTCGTTGTTCCGAGTCCTCTGCTGAGAGCCCAGTAGAGGTAGAGTGTTCTGTGGCACGTTGCTCAGTGTCGACGACTGGCACGTGGATTAATGACTCTGGGGCCACTCATCACATGACCTGTTGTCGCAGTGACTTCGTTGTGCTGGCACCCGTTGCGTCTGTTTGGTCTGTTCGCACAGAGTCTGGTCAGTCGTTGCCTGTACAGTGAGTTGGGGTTGTGCGGTTCGATGGTCCGTCTTGCCCCTTGTACATTTCTGATGTGCTCTTTGTCCCTGCTCTTGAGCTCAGCCTGCTCTCTATTCGTGCATGCACCAGGATGGGCCTCACTGTTGAGCACTCTGCTGACTCTGCCACAGGGATTGCTCTTGACACACGTGCCGTTGTGCTTCGTGCCTCTGTTATTGATGACCTGTATCGTGTGTCTCATTGCACTCCCTCTGCTTCTCCTTCCCCTCCGCCTTCTGCGCGAGTGTTTGTCACCGGTGTTCTCTCCTCGGAACACCAGCGCTTGTTACACCGTCACCTCTACCATGTGAGCTCGGACACTGTGTCCAAGCTCATTCGTACTCAGCCAGCCCTCGGTCTTGACGCAGCTTCTTTTGAGAAGCCGCCTAAGACCGACTATCTTTTTTGCGCCCAGGGTAAGATGCATCGCTGCTCTTACCCTGACCCCTCCTCCCGGGCACTGCGCCCACTTGAGTTGGTTCACTCGGACCTTCTCGGCCCTTTCCCAGTCGAGTCCCTCTCTAATCGGGGTCGATACGTTCTCAACCTGACTGATGACTTCACTGCGAGTGCAGTCACGACAGCGTACCGATGCTCATGATGAAGCATGGCGTAGCCTAGTATGGAGCCCGGGTGAAGGTCTGCAATGACGGCCGAGATGGTCAAGCCGAGAGCCTTGGTGCCAGGATCCCCACTCACGACCGTGGGAGCGGAGGACACACGTGGAGCCACGGGGGGTCGAGGCGCCACGGAGTGCGATGCGACAGTGTGCGCGCTCACCGACGGTCTGGGTCGGAGGCTGGCGCGTGGGCCACGCGTGTAGCATGGTAGGGGAGGTGAAGACACTGAGTCCACCGGGCCACTCGAGGCGGACGGGGTTGCTGGCCCGGAGGGGCCTGTGGATGCAACCGGGGCTGTTGGCCCGGAGGGACCAGCGGACGCGACTGGGGCGGCCGGCCCAGAGGGACCAGCGCACACGACTGGGGTTGCCGGCTCGGAGGGACCAGCGGACGCGATTAGGGCGGCTGGCCCGGAGGGATCAGCGCACGCGACTGGGGCTGTTGGCCCGGAGGGACCAGTGGACACGACTGGGGTTGCTGGCTAGGAGGGGCCAGCGGACGTGACTGGGGCTGCTAGCCCGGAGGGATCCGTAGACACGGCTGGGGATGCTGGCCCAGAGGGACCAGCGGACGCGACTGGAGGTGCCGGCCCAGAGGGACCAGCGGACGCGACTGGGGGTGCCGGCCCGGAGGGACCAGCGGACGCGACTGGGGGTGCCGGCCCGGAGGGACCAGCAGATGCGCCTTGGGGTGCCGGCCCGGAGGGACCAGCGGACGCGACTGGGGCGGCCGGCTCGGAGGGACCAGCGGATGCGACTGGGGCTGCTGGCTCGGAGGGACCAGCGGACACGATTGGGGCTGCCAGCTCAGAGGGGCTGAGGGATGTGTCACCCAGAAGCGGCAGGACGGAGGACGGACTCACCACTCCCCCACGTGACGGGATAGACACGGATGAGCCGAAGTGAATGAGGTCGCGAGGAAACAGGTCCTCAAGAAGAGGGCGTCCCAGGACTCAACGATGCAGTGTCGGGAGGGATCCAAGAAGCGCCAGGCCTTGGACTGATGAGAGACACCGAGGAAGGTGCAGGGATGTCCGCGGGGGGCGAGCTTGCTGCCCTGCTGCGGGGCGGGCAGCCACACAATGGCCACGCAGCCCCAGATGCGAGCCGGTCGAAGGTCAGCTCGCTGATCGCACCAATGCTGGTACGGTGTGGACTGGTGGGGAAGGGGACCGTGGGGAATCCTGTTCCAGACCCAGGTCATGTAGGCCATGGCTTCAAAATAGAAGTCATCGAAGAGACGAGACTTGACCCGCATGGTGCGGACGGCGTCGGCCATGGTACTGTTCCACCGTTCAGAGACACCGTTCTGGGTGGGCGTGTAAGGCGCGGACGTCTCATGGCGGATTCCGCGGGACGCAAGAAAGGTCGTGGCTTCACCCATATACTCACCACCGCGATCAGAGTGATAGCGGCGGAGAGAGCAGCCACACTCGTGCTCCGCAAGCCAGTCCTGGATGGCGTGGGCGACATCGCTTTTATGCCGAAGGCAGAAGACCCAGCGGTAGCGAGAAAAGTCGTCAGTGAGGGTGACGACGTAGCGACCATGCCCGCCAACGGACTCGGTGGAGAGAGGATCCATGACGTCCGAATGGACAAGGTCGAGAGGGGCGGACACACTGGATGAAGACAAGGGATACGTGGACCGGTGCATCTTCCCCTAAGCGCAGTCAATGTACTCACTTGGGCACGGGATGGGAAAAGTCTCCGGGTCAAGGCCCTTGGTCGGATGGGTGCGGAGCATGCTGTCTACGACGACAGAGATGACGTGGCAGAGGCGGCGGTGCAAGAGGCGAGTGTGCTGAGGAGAAAGCGTACTGGTGAAAAACACATGGCCTGTGGCGTCCGATGGGGAGGAGACGGAAGGAGAGGAGGAAAGGCGAGGTACATGCCATAGGTTGCCACGGGCGGTGGCGTGCAGTACAACAAGACGAGACGGACGCAACGACGCAGTGCCAACACCACGCGAGTGCACAACATCCATGCTCATGCAGTCAAGGGCAGTGTCGGACAGAAGGCTGAGCTCAAGACCAGGGACGAAGAGGACATCGGTCAGAAAGACGTCACCGGAGGGACCACGGAAACGAACGACGCCAACACATGGATAGGCAATACCTGGCGAGAGCCTGACCGGACACCGGAAACATCGCCTATAGGACCGAGCACACTAAAGGCCTCACGAGAAGCAGTCATGTGATGCGTGGCCCTGGAGTCGATGATCCAAGTCTCAGCAGGGTCCTGGACCGGGGTCGCTAGATCACTAACGGTCACATGGTAGCAAGCAAGGGACGCGGACGCCGTGGAAGGAGGTGCGAACCGAGACTGCCAATCGTCAAGCCAAGCAACGTCGTCCCGAGAAGGGGTAGCGGAGGCCATGGGAGATGACGAGACAGACGAGGAAACGAGGCATGACCGTACCTCAGTCTCAATCATGCAGGGCTGGATAGGAGAGCAAGAAGTGCTGCAACTCGCACTTCCCTAGGGAGGAGGGCGAGGCAGGCCGAGCTGGAGCGCGATGAACTGCTCCAGCTGGCGCTCACGAGAGGACGGCCCGAGAGTGTAGATGGAGTGCGGGGTGATAGCGCCGGAGCCTAGGTAGAAGGATGACTGTGCCGGCGCCAACGGCTGCGGCGCTGGTGTCGGCGTGACTGGCGAAGCAACCAGAGTGGTGGAGCTGCTGGACGAGGCCGAGGTGTCTGAGGCGGCGACAATTACGGCGGCAGAGGCAAGACGACGCTCCCGTTGGCGACGCATGGTGGCGGTGACGCGTGCCTCATCCGTCGGTAGAGGGCACGTGTACCACCCGTGCCCGGGCTGGCCACAGTTGTGGCAGACCGAGCTGCCACTGCTACACCCGGTCGATGACTGCTACTGTTGCTGCTGCTGACCATTGCTTTTCTTGTTCCGACGCTTCTTCTTCCCTGACGATGATAAGGTAGCTGCGGAGGGGGAGGTGACGGCCACGGAGGTGACAACAGGGGAGGCGACGAGAGGGGAGGCGACGGCAAGGGAGGCGACGGCCTCCGTGCACTGGAGTCGGGACTCGAGACGAGCTTCCTCAATCCGGAGGAAGAGCTCGTATGCCCAGGGCATGAGGGTGCCCTCGGCCGCCATGGTGGAGAGGACGTCGTGAGGATAGTGGACGAAGACGTCCGTGTACGCGTTGGTGGCACCGCACTTGATGGTGAGGAGTGCGGCCAGAGGGGGTGGGGCAGACTTGCCGAGGCGACGAAGGATATCCTCCGCCCGCTGCCAGTAGGAGGTGACCGTCTTGGTCTGTTGACATGGTGTGCCCCTTGCCATGAGTGCCGTTGATCGTACTCTCTGGTTCGACCACTAAGGAGTGGTCGAACATCTGATCTGACTTTAGATTTGGATTCCTTGGATGTTTCCATGCAGGATCGAGCTTTGAATCGCTCGATTTGAGTGAGTATTCAGAAAGTTAGCCTAGCCCAAAAATCGGGTGTTGGGCGTGTGGAATCTGGCACCCGCCATAGGTGGCGGGATAATCCACCGCCAGTGATCCTAGTTCGTCTCCAATGAGCTCCAGAGGCACATGGGCCATGAAGGAATGAATGTGGATGGTCCCCTGGACCAAGGCATGTCCCTCCCCACGTTGGGATGACAGGAAGGGCGCTTCGACAGGCCACCGTCGAAGCGCCTCCCGTCACTCCCGTTCGTGGGCATGGTGGGCGGCTCGGCTCCACCAAGGGNGAGTGAGTATTCAGAAAGTTAGCCTAGCCCGAAAATCGGGTGTTGGGCGTGTGGAATCTGGCACCCGCCATAGGTGGCGGGATAATCCACCGCCAGTGATCCTAGTTCGTCTCCAATGAGCTCCAGAGGCACATGGGCCATGAAGGAATGAATGTGGATGGTCCCCTGGACCAAGGCATGTCCCTCCCCACGTTGGGATGACAGGAAGGGCGCTTCGACAGGCCACCGTCGAAGCGCCTCCCGTCACTCCCGTTCGTGAGCATGGTGGGCGGCTCGGCTCCACCAAGGGTTACTTCGATGGCCGTAGCAGGGGCTCTACTGCTCCGATTTGGGCGTGCTTGGATGCGTTAGAAAGATAAGATCATAGGCTATAAGAATCTGATGTAATCTCATTATGCTAAGTAACAAAAACGTGTTTCGATTCAGATCTACTAAATGCGACGTGTTCTGCCCACTCCTATCCGTGATCCTTGTGCTCCACACTCTTCACCATTGGTGTCCATTGGCTGCCCAAACCTTGGTAGAGTGAACCACTGAGAGCTAGGCATCCTTGAGGGTGCCTCCACACCCACTAGAGCCAACAAAGGGTTATGGGCCCACGTGCCTAGACGGACCCTAGCTCTTCAAGTTTCACTCTACCGCCGCGCGCCATGGCAACGACCGAGCAAGAGAGCATTGGCGCCGTCTCCAAGTTTGATGGGAACGGCTTCCCCTTGTGGAGGTGGCAATTTGAGGTCTACCTTGATGAAAAGGGCTTGCTTGAGCTGGTCAACGGTGCAGAGACCGCGCCTCCGGATACCGCGACGCCGGAGGAAGTGGACAAGTACATGAAGCGCAACAAGAAGGCACTTGCATTGTTGGTGTTAGCGCTTGCTCCGCCGCAGCGCGCACTGATTCAAGGATGCACGGAGGCCACGGAGGCCTGGAAGAAACTCTGCACCATCTACCAGTCCACCAACCTTGCTAACCAGCTCTTCGTCTTCAAGAGGCTCGTCACCCTCCGAGCCAACGAAGGCGATGACATCATGTAGATCCTGCAGCAGATTGAGTCCCTTACTGCCGAGTGCGTAGCCACCGGATGGAAGGTCGACCCTCAGCTGCAAGCCATGATCCTCCTTCTGGCCTTGCCGGACAGTTGGAGTCCCATGATCACCGTCGTAGGCGGCTGGTCCGCCGACGAGCTGAAGTACCCGAAGGTGGCTGAGTACGTCCGCAACGAATGGATGCGGCGTGGTGGGAGAGAAAGTGGGGCAACATCAAGTTCCGCCTATGCCGTCCGCCCTCAAGGTGGAGGGGGAGGCAAGAAGGGGAAGGGTGCTAACCAGGGCACCAAGAGAGGTGACAACAAGGGGGAGTGCTACAACTGTGGCAAAGAAGGCCACTATGCACGCAACTGCCCCAACAAGAAGTCGGACCAGCCCGGGAAGGGCGGGAAGAAGGACACCCAAGCCATGATGGCCAGGGAGTCTACCAACTTGACAGATCCGAAAGTCACTGTGATCGACTCCGGATCAGGCCGCCACACACAATGCAACCGGGCGGCATTCGTCACCTATGGCGCCACCGAGCGGCGCATGACAGTGGCCAATGGCAAAACAGAGTTGGCCGCGGGCGAAGGCAATGTTCGCATTGAGTCAGTGGTGAACGGGAAAGTCATTCCGTGCACCATTTACGACGTGCTCCACATGCCCAACTTTGGGGCAAATCTGCTGTCAGTGAGCCGCCTTACCGACAAGGGGCTCGAGGTGCTCTTCAACAAGAAGGAGGCCATCATCCGGAAGGAGGGAGATGGCGAGGTCATTGCGCGTGGCAAGAGGGAGGAGGACCTCTACCTTCTTCGCACCAAGGTCCTTGCCGATGCGGTAAGGACTGACGCCGTCAACCTCGTGACAAAGGATGAAGGAAATTTGGACCTTTGACACTGCCGCCTATGTCACATCGCTCCCTCAACTGTGAGGGACATGGCGAAGAAGGAAGTGGTGCGGGGCCTTGAGGTCAAGGGCCTCGATGCAGCCAAGAATACCGTGTGCGAGCCATGCGTGGTGGGCAAGGCGACACGGCAGCCGTTTGCCGGCAAAGGGACGCGTGCATCGACGAAGTTGGAGGTGGTGCACACGGATGTGTGCGGACCATTCGAGCCCTCCATTGGTGGGGCGCGCAACTTCGTCATCTTCATCGACGACCACAGCCGCAAGCTCTACCTCTACATAATCAAGAGGAAGACCGATGTCTTGTCTTGTATGCAGGAATTCGTGGCAGCTGTGGAGCGGCAAACGGAGTTGAAGGTGAAGGCGTTCCGGAGCGACAACGGTGGCGAGTACGAGGGCTGCTCGGCATGGATGAAGAGCAAGGGGATCGCGTGGCAGAAAACTACGCCACACTCTCCGCAGCAGAACGGCGTCGCCGAGAGGACGAACCGCACCATCCTCAACATGGTCCGGTCCATGTTGAGCGATGCAGGCCTCGCGCCGCGGTACTGGGGCGAGGCGGCACGGACAGCGGCGTACATCATGAACCTGATGCTGACGAAGCCGCTAAAGGACGCGGAGTCCAAGGTGTGGAAGACGCCACAAGAAGTGTGGAGCGGGAGGAAGCCAACTGTGGCACATCTCCTCATGTTTGGCTGCGTTGCATATGCTGTTGTGCAGGCACGAGAGGGGCAGGGCAAGCTGGACCCGCGGACTCGCCGGTGCATCTTCGTCGGGTACGAGAGCGGGAGCAAGGCATACCGGCTCTTCGACCCGCGGAGGCAGCAGATCGTGAAGAGTCACGACGTCACGTTTGACGAGGAGAGTCGTTGGACGGACAAGGACGCGGGTCTCTCCAAGCGTGGGGAGTGGCTGCCACTCCTCGAGGGGGAGACGCCGGAGGACGCAAAAGAGGGTGACGTCCAAGCGGCTCCAACCGGCGACAACCATCCGGGGGATGGGGGAGCGGCTGATTTGCATTCAGCCGAGTCGGACGATGAGTCCGAAGTGCCAGTAGCAGTGGAGCTGAACGAGGAGGCGGGGAGTGAGCCCGCATCTCCACAGCCCCCAAGAGAGGGGGAGCAGGTCAGTGGTGCAAGTGGCGCCACGAGAGGGCAGCAGCAGCAGCAGCAACAGCAGCGGTAGCAGCAGCAGTAGCCTCAACAACAGCAGCCCCGGAGAAGCGGACGCACAAGAAGGACGGCAAAACGGTACGATGCCGCGCAGGGTACCTGGACTGGGTTTGCTCGAGCGTTCTTTGCGCAAGAGGAGCCCGAGACCGTCAAGGAGGCGTTGCAGCAGAAGGATGGGGCTGAGTGGGAGGGAGCAATAAAATCTGAGCTCGCCTCCCACGAAGAGAACGGCACTTGGCAGCTGATTGACAGACCGGAGGGTGCGAAAATCATTGGCTCCAAGTGGATCTTCAAGAAGAAGCTCACTAAGGAGGGGAAGGTGGAGCGGTACAAGGCGCGGCTGGTGGCGAAGGGGTACGCCCAGCGAAAGGGAGAACACTACGACGAAACCTTCGCACCGGTGGCGAAGTTCGCCTCCATCAGTTCCATCCTCTCAGTGGCGGCGGCGCGCGACTGCGAAGTCCACCAAATGGACGTGAAAACCGCGTTTCTCAATGGCGACCTGGACAAGGAGGTCCTTATGGAGGTGCCGGAGGGGGTGGACGCGCCGCCGGGGAAGGTGTGCCGGCTTCGCAAGGCGCTCTACGGACTGAAGCAAGCGCCACTCATGTGGTACCTGAAAATGGACGGCTTCATGGCCGAGCTTGGCGTCAAGCGCTGCGAGGCGGATCAAAGCGTGTACGTGCGAAAGCAGCCGGGGTTGCACCAGATTGTGGTCCTCTACGTGGATGATCTCATCCTCGTGTCATCGAACATGGAGGAGTTGGTGAACCTGAAGCTGCAGCTGGGCGGTCGGTTCAAAATGACCGACATGGGCGAGCTCGACTACTACCTCGGCGTCGCCATCAAGAGGGACCGCAAAGCACGCACACTTGAGATGGGGCAGGCAAAGTACGTGCAAGAGGTGCTCCGCCACTACAACATGGAGGAGTGCAACCCCATCGGCACACCCATGACCACCACATGTGAGCTGAGCTCGAGCATGGGCCCGAGCACGGACGAGGAGAAGGAGGAGATGGCAGGTGTGCCATACCAGTCCGCAGTGGGGAGCATCATGTACACCATGGTGGCGACGCGGTCTGACCTGGCCTTCGCGGAGGGCCAAGTGAGCCGCTACGTTGCTGACCCCGGGCCGTTGCATTGGCAAGCGGTGAAGCGGATCCTCCGCTATCTCAAGGCGACAAAACAATCGCGACTCGTGTTTGGAGGGGGAGCGCGTGATGACTCCCTTGAGTTGGTCGGCTACTCGGATGCCGTCTGGGCTGGTGATGTAGATGACAGAAAATCAACGTCCGGGTACATGTTTGTGCTTGGTGGTGCAGCAGTTTCATGGGCAAGCAGGAAGTAGGACTGCGTGGCGCTGTCCAGCACCGAAGCGGAGTACATTGTGCTCGCGGAAGCCGCAAAGGAGGCGGTGTGGCTGCGTCGGCTGTTAAAGGAGATCGGCGTGCCGCAAAGGAAGCCCACGGTACTCAACGTTGACAACATGAGTGCCATCAGCCTCACCCAGAACCCTGTGCTGCACAGGAGAACCAAGCACATCGAGATCCGGCATCACTACGCGCGAGACTTGGTGGCAAAGGGAGATGCAGCTATTGTGCATTGTGGCACTAAGCGCATGCTCGCCGATGCCATGACCAAGGCACAGCCCAAGGACAGGCACGACGCGAGCTGCATGGAGCTCGGTCTGCGCTGTGAAGTTTAAAATGCTACAGTTTCCAAGGACAGGGCATCAAGGCTGCGGTGCAAGGGGGAGATTGTTGACATGGTGTGCCCCTTGCCATGAGTGCCGTTGATCGTACTCCCTGGTTCGACCACTAAGGAGTGGTCGAACATCTGATCTGACTTTAGATTTGGATTCCTTGGATTTGTCCATGCAGGATCGAGCTTTGAATCGCTCGATTTGAGTGAGTATTCAGAAAGTTAGCCTAGCCCGAAAATCGGGTGTTGGGCGTGTGGAATCTAGCACCCGCCATAGGTGGCGGGATAATCCACCGCCAGTGATCCTAGTTCGTCTCCAATGAGCTCCAGAGGCACATGGGCCATGAAGGAATGAATGTGGATGGTCCCCTGGACCAAGGAATGTCCCTCCCCACGTTGGGATGACAGGAAGGGCGCTTCGACAGGCCACCGTCGAAGCGCCTCCCGTCACTCCCGTTCGTGAGCATGGTGGGCGGCTCCACCAAGGGTTACTTCGATGGCCGTAGCAGGGGCTCTACTGCTCTGATTTGGGCGTGCTTGGATGCGTTGGAAAGCTAAAATCATTGGCTATAAGAATCTGATGTAATCTCACTATGCTAAGCAACAAAAACGTGTTTCGATTCAGATCTACTGAATGCGACGTGTTCTGCCCACTCCTATCCGTGATCCTTGTGCTCCACACTCTTCACCATTGGTGTCCATTGGCTGCCCAAACCTTGGTAGCGTGAACCACTGAGAGCTAGGCATCCTTGAGGGTGCCTCCACACCCACTAGAGCCAACATGGTCTCCCCCATGTGTAGGGAGTTGAACTCTCGCAGCAGGCGACTAGTCTCAACCTCATTGGACAAGCGATGGGGACGAGTCAGGACGTGCCACACGGCTGCAGGGTCTGGGGTGGGACCAGCGGTGAAGTCGCCTAACAAGGGCTCGAGGGCGAGGCAGGAAGTCGGAGGCGCGACAGGGACTGAAGCCCGAACGGCACGACCACCGTCATACAACTGGTCAGCCAGGATGGAATCATACAGCAAAGTGTAGTATGCCCACAGGCCCTCACCCTGCGCCCAGATGCGGAATCTCAGCATCTACCTCCGGAACTGCTCACCAACCTGAAGCGGCGGCGGCGTCGTCTCAAAGTGCTTCTGCTTGCGGCCGGCACCCAGAGTGGGACCAAGGACGGAGGCCACAGTCTGTCGTTGGCGCTGAGTCTGCTGCTGCACCAGGTATTGCGTGGCAGCAGACATAGCTGAACTGGTGTGCCTTGGAGGGGGGAAGGATGGCGACGCATTGGGGGCAGACTGAGAAGCCAACGGTTGTAGTGCCGCAAGCTGCTGCATTCGGGCGGCGAGCTGTTGCTGAAGAGCAGTGAGGGGGTCAGGGTTGTCGCCAATGGCGTCAGAGGGCTGCTGCCACTGCTGCTCCCCCTACTGCTGCTACTCCTACTGCTGTTGCTCTTGCTCCTGCTGCTGACCCTGTTGCTCCTACTGTTCCTGCTGCTCCTGCTGCTGCTGCTGCTGCTACTGGTGCCGCTGCTGCTGCTGTTGCTGCTACTACTGCTACTGCTGCTGCTGCCGCTACTGCTGCTGCTGCAGCCGTTGCAAGAAAGGGGGGGTGGACCACCCCCCAAAAGAGGAGAACCCCTCCCCAGTGGGGCTACCTGCCATGGTGTGATGCCCTTTTTGTTTATTTCTTTTTCTTGTGGTGCTGACGTCAGCAATGACGTCTACTGAGGGCGGTGGACGTCCTGCCCACCCTTAGGTTTACTTCCCCTTCCCTTGCCCCCTTTTGTTGTTTTTTGTGTGTGTGTTGATGATGTCAGCAGTGACATGAGCAATGACATCAGCAGCTGGATGCTGATGTCAGTAGTGGCGGTTGTTGGGGCCTCTGTTGTAGCTGTTGTTGTTGCTACTGATGCTGCTACTGATGCAACTGCTGTTTCTGCTGCTCCTGGTGCTGCTGCTGATACTGCCACTGCTGCTGCTATTGGTGGTACTGCTGCTGCTACTACAACTGCTACTGCTGTTGCTGTTGTAGCTGCTGCCGCTGCTACGGCTGCTGCTGTTGCTGTTGCTACTACTGCGGCTGCAGTTGCAGCAGCAACTGCTGCTGCTGCGGGCAGCGGCTGCTCTGGCGGCTACAGCAGTAACCGCAGCTCCTATAGCCACAGCAGCAAAGTCGGTGGGGTGGGGGATTTTTTTTCTTGTGTTTGTTTTTTCTTTTCTCGTCTGTCATAGTAGGCAGCTGCCCGCTAGTGGCTGCGAGTAGCGAGATACTGCTCGTTGGCAACGAGCTGTTGCTCGCTGGCAGCAACAGGCTGTTGCTCGCTGCTCGCTTGCTGCGGTTAGCGAGCAGCAGCAGCCGCTGCTGGCAGTTGCTCGCTACAGCCGCTGCTGCAGCTGGCTGCTACTGCGTCTTGTTGCTGTAGCTGCCGCAGCCTGCTACTGCTACTGCACACTGCTGGAGCTGCTGCCTGCTGCCACTGCTGCTCGCTGCTTCTGCGGGATGCTGCAGCTGCGAGCTGCTACTGCGGGCTGCTACTGCTGCGAGCTTTTGCTGCAGTCCGCTGCTGCTGCGGGCTGCTACTTCTGCCAGCTGCTATTGCTGCACGCACCTGCTGCTGGCTGCCGTTGCCACTGCTAGCTGCCGTTGCCTGCGGCTATCGCTGCTGCAAACTGTTGCTGCTACGTGCTGGTGCCAGTCACTGCACCTGGATGACATTGCAGCGTGCGTCGTCACCCGCAGGTGTTGGGTGCGGCCTTCCGCTCACCTCCTCGCGTCACGCGTGGGGGTCAGCGCTGTCAAAAAATTTCGGCAGTATTTCCCCTGGCCCAGTGGCCGTGGGAAAAAATCTGACGTCGCCACCAGGCGGGTCAATGCTGCCGGAGTAATACGACAGCATTTCCCCTGCACTGGCGCGTATGGGGGTCCGCCAGCGTTGTGTGACACCTGTACGCCAGTCTTCTGTTGCTGCTACTATGCTCTGGCTGTGATACCAAGCTGGAAACCTAGGCAGCAGGTTGGGGCAGCATGCGTTGTTGATGGAGCGTGTGGGCTTGCATGCTCGTTGCTTAAGTCTGCTGCCCCCTCAGTCGGCTGCTCTAGAGTCTTAGTCTGGAAGCTCTGGGTTTGTTACTCAGAAACGCGTGCACCGGTGTTAGCGCCAGAAAGCAGTTGAAAACTGAAAGTAACTGATTAGGAATGAAGAATAAGCAACAATGGGAGACCCCTCCAAGTTCTAGCTCCCCCCCACTAGTGTAGAAGTTGTTTCTCAGCTAACCAGCCAATCGGAAAATAGTGCTAGACCTATTTTCTGGCAGGCAGGGTTTTCTCGGTGAGCCCTGCCAGACGCTTGACAGCCACAAGAGCGATGCCGCATTGGCAGTCTGCCTGTGACTTGTGGTGGCTGAGCGTCAGTCTCGTCACACTCTGCACACATTCTGTTCAGATCGTGGTGGCGAGTTCTTGGGCGAGATGGATGCCTACTTTGCCGAGCACGGTGTCTTTCACCAGCTCCCCGCCCCTGCTACACCACAGCAGAACGGTGTGTCTGAGCGTTGGAACCGCACCATGGAGGATGCGCTTCGCGCTATGCGGTCTGAGTGCGGTCTACCAGAGTCCTTTGCCTTTGAGGGCTTCTCCTACATTACGTGGGTCTGGAACCGCTTGCCGCATGGTCCGCTTCCAGACCATGTCACGTCGTATGAGCTGTGGTTCAGCCATCGCGCTGATCTCCGTCTCGCTCGCGTTTGGGGGTCTCTCGCTTGTGTCTGGTACACCGAGGACCAGCAGGGTTCTAAGGTCTCACCTCGGGGACGCATGTGTGCCTTCCTCGGCATCTCCCCCCGGTCGAAGGCCTGGCGGTTTTGGGACCCTACTCGCCATCGCATTGTCGAGTCTCGAGATGCTCTCTTCTTTGAGACTCTCACCTACCACGACTTGTCCAGCATTCTGTCGTTGGCCGCCGACCACGTTCCTACCTACGTGGCTTCCCGGCGGATGGGGGAGACTAGTCCTGTGGATGGGTCCGGCCAGGCTTCCTCACCTGTTGACCGGTCTCCGGATGCTGATGATCCGGCCATCGTGGTTGTGGGTCGAGTAGCCTCATCCGTACCGTCCGACACACCCGATCATGTGCCACTTCCTTGTTCCACACCGGATCCCGTGCGGGCTCCAGTTCCCTCTGACACACCTGATCCCGTACGAGCGTCAGTTCCCTCTGGCACACCTGACCCTGTGTCGGTGGCAGACCCTTCTAGCACACCCGATCCCGTACTGGTGCCAGTGCCGGTCCCCTCTGGTACACCTGACCCCTTACCAGTGTCAGTCCCCTCCGTCACACCCACTCCCGTGCATCCACCCATGCCTCCTACGACTCTGGCACAACAGCCTTCCCCGCAGCCTCAGGCGAGTGCTGCGTCGAGGTACTCCCGCGAGCCTGGCGGTCGCCTGCGACCATTGCCCTCTAGAGCTCAACGGACTGCTGACCCTATGCCCAGACGACCGACTCGTAGTGTTCAGAGTGGCGAGCCCAGCAGGAAGGCCCTTGGCCTGAGTGTCCAGGCAGACTACACCGAGATTCACCCAGCATGTCATGTCGGCCACAAGTTGGTCTCTCGAGAGTTCTTGGTCGCTTGCGACGCCGCAGCCGACCTTGTCACAGTCAGACCGAGTCCGGAGGCGTGTGTCTTAGCCACCCGGAGCGCTCCCTCGACGATGCCTGATCCAGGCACGTTGAAGGAGGCACTCTCAGCTCACGATGCAGACCTGTGGCGTGCTGCTTGTGAGGATGAGCTGAGAGCCATCCGTGAGCACGGTGTCTATGAGCTTGTCGACCTTCCACCTGGGCGGAGGGCTGTACAGACCAAGTGGGTCTTTCGCAAGAAGGTGAAGCCTGATGGCACACTGGATCGCTACAAGGGTCGTTTGACGACCAAGGGGTTCTCGTAGGTTGAGGGAGTGGATTTCACTGACACCTTTGCACCGGTTGGTCGCATGACCACGGCTCGCGCTCTGTTCGGGGTTGTTGCTCACCACGACTGGGAGCTGCACCAGATGGACGTGAACAACGCCTTCCTCCATGGCACCTTAGAGGAGGAGATCTACATGGTCGAGCCACCTGGGTTCGAGGTCGGTGACAAGGTCTGGCGCTTGCGCAAGGCCTTGTACAGCCTGAAACAGTCACCCAGGTGCTGGAACTTGGAGATCACTGGTACATTGACATGTGCCAGTTACGTACAGAGTGACGCTGACCCGTCCCTCTTTCTCACACGGACAGCTGACAGCTTCACTGCCATCCTGGTCTATGTGGACGACCTCCTGATTGCGTCTCCTTCTATGGAGGCCATGAAGGAGGCCAAGGCAGTTCTCCAGGCTGCCTACAGGATGAAGGACCTTGGTCCTGCAGCTGTGTTTCTTGGGATGGAGATCGTGCGTGATCGCCAGCGACAGATACTCTTGTTACACCACGCACGTTACGCCCATGTTGTGGGGGAGCGATTTGCTGACCTCTTGGGTGCAGTTTCTACAGCCTCCACCCCCATCACACCTGACGGGCAGGATGCTCTGAAGGTGGATGATCCCGTAGACCTGGGGGAGACAGTGGACGTGACCCTGTACTTGCGCCTGATCGGCTCCTTGATGTACTTGGCCACTACCACACGACCTGACATTACCTTTGCCGTCAACCTCATTGCAGAGTTTTCACAGTGTCCTCAGGCAAGAGCCCTTCATGCTGCTGTGCAAGTGGTGCAGTACGTGGTGTCCACACCGTACCTCGGACTCTGCTTTTGACGGCAGTGTTCGGTAGTAGTCAACGGTTACACAGACAGCGACTGGGCGTGGAGTCCTGATGGGCGCAGCCGGACAGGCTACGTATTCCTGCTTGGTGCCACCGTTGTGTCGTGGCGCAGTGGCAAGCATGGTTGTATCGCACGTAGCTCATCAGAGGCTGAGTATGTTGCTCTGGGGGCTGGGGCTGCTGAGGCGGTGTGGCTGTAGCGTCTGTTTCGCGAGTTGTGTCAGTCTGTGCCCTGCATTGTTCTGCGCTGTGACAACCAGAGTGCTCTTGCCATCGCAGACAACTCTGGTGTGTTTCATGCACGCACAAAGCACATTGCTGTTGAGCATCACTTTGTGCGTGATCTTGTGGAGCGACAGGTGATCTCTGTCATCTGGGTCGGCACGGACATGCAGCGGGTTGACTTCTTGACCAAGGCGCTTGCGCGTGGAAAGTTCATGGTGGCCATTTGTTCTGTCGGGCTACGCCCCTTGCCTGAGAGTGGCTGAGAGTGGGGTGTGTGAGCATGGACTGTTGTACATCTAGTTGTGCACATGTGTCAGTTCTGCACGCGTATGGACATGCGTACCATCGGGTCATGGGGGAGTGTTGTGATGTGAGCTGTTTCCGTCCGTTTGTACAGCTTACTGTNAAGCACATTGCTGTTGAGCATCACTTTGTGCGTGATCTTGTGGAGCGACAGGTGATCTCTGTCATCTGGGTCGGCACGGACATGCAGCGGGTTGACTTCTTGACCAAGGCGCTTGCGCGTGGAAAGTTCATGGTGGCCATTTGTTCTGTCGGGCTACGCCCCTTGCCTGAGAGTGGCTGAGAGTGGGGTGTGTGAGCATGGACTGTTGTACATCTAGTTGTGCACATGTGTCAGTTCTGCACGCCTATGGACATGCGTACCATTGGGTCATGGGGGAGTGTTGTGATGTGAGCTATTTTTGTCCGTTTGTACAGCTTACTGTGACCACTTGGCCGTGTCCATGCTCTTGCAGATCCCTGATGCGGACCCAGCTGGCGCCGGAGCACTGATGGTTGGTGGATTCACCCGCCAACAGCCACCAGGCGGCTGCCATGACGTCTCGGGTGCTTGCTGGGGTACTCTGCAGTTTTTCTGCAGACGCTAGAGTTTTCTCGGTGGACAGGCTCTTGAGGCCGATTTGCATGTTTTGCATTGTCCTTCCATAGATTGATGCCGGACTTGTGCGTGTGACCATTCGTAGCGTCCGGCTTGAGATTTTGCACGTCTAGGTTCAGACGGCGCAACATTCTGACATGTGTGCGTAGAGTTATGGCCAAAACAGTGGTTTTGGGCCGGTTTTAGGACAGCTCTTGGACCGCCGCGTGCGACACCCGCTGTGCGCCGTGGCAGGTGTTTATGCCATGGACCTGTCATTTGTTATCTCTCTCTGCAAATGCTTATGAAGCATTCAGACACTTTGCCTTGTGTCCCCTAGCCAAACCCTTGCCGTTACGTGCACGACTTGTGACTGTCGTCACCGTCTGATTAGGCACTGACGCCTGGTCAACGGGAGTGTGGCTAGGAAGCTTCTATGCATCTTCTTACACGGGCGTGAAGTAGCTGCAGCAAAAGGCGTGCTGGCAACGAGAGGTCTCGTCGCGAGAAGAGGGTAGCGTGGTTGTCCGGTGGCTGCGGACACAACCTGAGATGAGGGGCTGATAGGCCATCCCGACTGGGAAAGGGTCGTCGCGTGGAAAGTAGACAGCAGTGTGCCGTGCTGGCATGCTCACAGACTTAGTGTAAAGTGCATGCACGAAGTGAAAAATCTCTGGGCTTTACGTAGATTTTCGGCTGCACTGCTTCAACCACAAACGTCCAGAGCAACTGCATACAACAAATTTCTGTCGTCGAAGCACGTCGCAGTCGAAATTTTTTGCCTCGCTGGCATTGTGTGCCAGCGTACAAGAGCTTGTTAAATGGGGTTGTGAGGAGACCGCTCCGACATTGCAATTCTTCTTTGTTTTGCTCAAGTAGTGCCTAGAACCACTGGGTGAGAGGAGGCCTCAACTGGAGGGCTGGCGATCGGATGTTGAAAAAAGGACAGCCGTCAGATCGCCTCGATCCAATGATCTACTAGGCTCGGCACAACAACAACCAAAAATGAAACAAGAGGGCCGAGAGAGAGATTCCCCCTCTCTCTCTCTCTCGACCCTCCTGTCTATCCTACATGGCGTGGTATGGTATGACTGTGGGCAGGCCTCTTTAGGCGTCCCACTGATTCATCCATCCACAGCCCTACCCACTCTACACATCCTATTGGAGCTCCGGAGAGCTGACAAATGAATGGTCACGAATGCTTCATATTCTGGCAGCACTTGGAGAAACACGGTTTGTAGCCTGGCAAACTAATCGAGAGTGTGAGCGTGAGCTCCTCTTGATATCGAGTCTGCTGATGTGGCAAAAGGATTGGAGCGCAAGGCAGACACTGCTCTTTCTAAAGAGGGATCCTGTGATCACGAATCATTTTGAGGGGAGCGAATTGATCGGGACCGCTGACGAATCAGGAAGTTTAAGGATCGGCTCCTCTCGGGACAACGTCCGAGACAAGATCAACGACCATGGAAAAGTGGCCACAGATCCGGACGATCTCGTCCGTGGATCGCACCGAGGGCGCTGGGCATCCGCCAACCTTGGTCTGCCGATGATCGGAGGTCATCGAGCGGCGTTCGGATAATCCTGTGACCAAGACCTCGAAGACACAGGATACTGGACTGCATAACACTTGTATTTTTCTGCTGCTAGGTAGCATAGACAGATAAGTAGCTGTAGGTTGGTATTTCCTATTACTTTGTCTGTACGTCATCATTCCTAACAAGCTTGGTACCGTTGGAAAGCTTGTGAGATGAGTCGTGTAACTGTTCCTTCAGCTCATACTCTTGAATTGCACAGTCAGTGACATTACTGAGGCAAGAGTGCCTTATTCTGGATCATCGGCTCGGGAGTCATGCGGCACATGACATGTCACCGGGAGTGGTTTGTTGTCTACACCGTCATTGAGCCTCGTCGGGTGTACATGGGGGACAACCATGTGCAAATGGCGGTTGGGGAGGGTGACATTGTTTTTTGTGCTTCCGTTGAGGGCAAGCATGTGGAACGTCGTGTGAAGGGGGTGCTCCATGTTTCGGGGCTGGCAACTAATCTCCTCTCTGTCTCACCTCTCATCTGCGAAGGCATGAAGGTTAGCTTTGAGAATGGTGGCTGCACCATCTCTGCACGTGCAGGCCGTGTGCTTGTAAAAGCGGACAAGGAGGATGGACTCTACCGTCTCTATGTGTCATCGGAGAAGGAAGCTGGCTCAGCGTTGGCGGCGAGGGAGGGAAAACACGACATCGGCCTGTGGCACTGCCGGCTTGGTCACCTTGGCTTTGGCACCATCATCTCCATACAGCAGATGGTCTGCAGCCTGGAGCTTAAGGGGGTGAAGCAGCCAGGTGCATCGGCTTGTGAGAGTTGCATTCAAGGAAAGCAAGCCCACGCTCCATTCTCCAGGGAAGGGAAGTGGGCGGCTGAGCTTCTGTCACTTGTTCACTCTGATTTGTGCGGTCCCATGCCATCTAAGTCCTGCAAGTTGTACTTTGTCACATTCATTGATGACAAGTCGAGAAAGACGTGGGTGTCCTTCCTGGCTGAAAAGGATGAGTGCTTTCATGCTTTCAAGGTGTGGATTGCTGCTGCAGAGAATGAGACTGGCAGGCGGTTGAAGGTGCTTCGCACCGACATGGAGGAGAGTACCTCTCCAGTGACTTCCGCAACTTCCTCTAGCGTCGCGGGATCAGGCACAAGGTCACCCCACCTGGAACACCGCAGTTGAACGGCGTGGCTGAACGCGCAAACTGTACGCTCATGAAGCGTGTTTGTAGCATGCTCCAAGACGCGGAGCTCCCGCCAACCTTTTGGGTGGAAGCGGGCAATATTTCCGAGTACCTGAAAAACCGGAGTCCCACGAGTGCCGTGCCACTGATGACACCGGAGGAGGCATGAACAGGACTCAAGCCAATAGTGACGCACCTGAATGTCTTCGGGTGTGGCGCATTGGTGCAGGTTCCTCCCAGCAACCGCAACAAGCTGGACGTAAAGTCGGTGAAGGCGGCCTTCCTCGGCTTAGACACCATGGGATATCGCCTCTACAACCTTGCTGCTCGCAAGATCATCTGCAGCCGTGACGTGGTCTTTCAAGAGGACGTAAAGGGCTGGACTTGGAGCCCCATGTCTGCAGTTCCACTTGCTCCCGCACTTGTACCAGAAGTGGGAGAAGAGCCGGTAGCAGAAGAGGGCGGTGCGGAAGATGGCGGTGATAGCGGCAATGACAAGGAGGTGGAGCGAGCTGAAAAGGAGAAAGCAACAGAATCTGATGAGGAGGAGCAGCAAAACTATGCACGACAGCTGCCACGGAGGTCTGGACGGCACAACCATGGTGCAGATGGTCCTGTGGAGCCATTGAGGAGATCCAAGCGCCTCGCAAGCAAACAGAGGCCGCTGGAGGATCTGGTGAACCTCCGCACCGTTCCACCACCAACGGAGTCGTCTGACCTCGAGCTTCTCTTCCTCAAAGTCACCGATGATCCAGCCACATTCGTTGAAGCTATGCGCAGCGCCAAGGAAACAGATTGGCGTGCCACAGTAGACAAGGAGTATGGTGCGCTCATGAAGAATGGCACATGGACTTTTGAGGAAGCCCCACGTGGCAGCCGGGTGATCGGGTGCCGGTGGATCTTCAGGCGCAAGCGTGGTGCGGATGGTAAGGTGCTTAGGTACAAAGCATGGCTGGTTGCAAAGGGATATGCCAGACTGAGGGTGTGGATTACAATGAGACATTTGCACCTGTCGCAAAGTTCCCATCAATCCGAGCGATCCTTGCTCTTGCTCCTGCTATGGACTGGGAGGTGCACCAAATGGATGTGACGTGTGCATTTCTGAATGATGACCTCGAGGAGGAGGTGCACATGAAGCATCCGGAGGGGTATGTGGTGGAGGGAAAGGAGGATTTGGTGTGCAAGCTTGTGAAGGCTCTTTACGGCCTAAAGCAAGCACCGAAAGCATGGTACCACAAGATGGATGAGCAGCTGGCTGGGCTTGGTTTTGTGCGCGGTGAAGCTGACCATGCAGTTTATGGGCGCGTGCAAGTGGCAAGCCAGGTCATCATCTTGCTCTATGTTAATGATCTACTCATTGCATCTGACTCCAAGTCTCTTTTGGACGATGTGAAGCAGTCCCTTGCTGCCAGGTTCAACATGAAAGACATGGGAGAGCTCAACTACTACCTTGGCCTTCAGGTCAAGCGCGACCGGCTGCAGCTGACTTTGTAGTTGTCACAGAGCACGTACGTGAGCAACATCGTCAAGCGCTTCAACATGGCAGGAGAGCGGAAGGCCGCAACACCACTGGAAGTGGGAGCGAAGCTGAGCATGACGCACACTCCCTGCGGCATGCAAGAGAGCAGCCGCATGGAAGCAGTGCCATACCAAGAAGCAGTTGGGAGCCTCATGCATGCAATAGTCAGCACGCGCCTTGACATCAGCCAAACAGTGGGAGTGCTCAGCAAGTTTTGCGTGAATCCGTGCATGCTGCATTGGGAGGCGAACAAGTGCGTGCTGTGCTACCTCAACAGCAGCAGCAGCCTTTGCCTCACCTTCAATGGTGACAACAGCCCTATCCTCATCGACTACAGCGATGCAGATTGGGGAGGTGACCTGGACACAAGGAGGTCGACGAGTAGGTTTGTTTTTGTACTCAGGGGAGGTGCAATCAGTTGGAGGAGCAAGAATCAAGAGTGCGTCGCCTTCTCCTCCACCAAAGCTGAGTACATCGCCTTGAGTGAAGCAGCAAAGGAAGCCGTGTGGCTGCGTAAGTTGCTGACAAGCCTTGGACAACAGCAGAACACAGCGACTACAATGTACTGTGACAACATGAGCGCCATTGCTCTGACCAAGAACAAAGAGTTTCACGCCCGCAGAAAGCACATTGACCTCTGACATCACTTCATCCGTGAACTCGTGGTGAAGCATGTGGTGCAGATCAAGTTTTACCCTTCAAGAATGACACTGGCAGACTTCCTGACCAAGCCGCTGGCTGCGCACCGCTTTCAGCAGCTGAGGGGACAGTGTGGATTTGTGTGATTTTTACTCTTGGAAAGTAGGAGAATTTTGGATATGGGGTGCCAAAAAGTGACCAAAGTGGGTTGTTCGATAAAAATAATCAGGTCACAACAGTAATTAGAGGATGTTTTGCTGGTTCTGTAGTACTTTACAGAACTCGATTTGGAGTCCGTTTGAGGGATATATGGATTTTCAAGGTGTGGTGGCAATGGGTCCGGTTCAAGTGACAGCTCCTGCACTACCAGCACCAATGACGGCCACAATATTGGCCAGGGAGGTTTGGAGTGGCATTCAAGGTAGAAATGCGGCAGGAGGACCTTCAGGGAGCTTGAAGGAAGGTCCCCACCAAGATTATTTGTTGTGCACATGGCAGGGATGGTAATTCTCTTGTGTGAGAGTGTGACTGCTGCTCATCCCGCTAGGCTAGGAGTGTGCTAGGAGGTGAACTTTAACAGAGTGATTCTTCCAGCTCCATGTGCCAAATGAGGCGTACTTAAGCTTGTTTGAAAGCTGTGCTATTTTAGTTTCTTATCCATGAGTCAAAACAACCATTCGCTCCCTCTACACAACTTCACACGCTTCCGTATTTTTGTCTCTGCAGCCTACAACTTGTCTCTCACATACAATTGGTCCTGCCTAGCTGCTCTTGGTGACCTTGATTACCTCCCTGAGGGCTGCCTTTAATTGCATCACACTATTCCATCTTGTCTCAGTGTTGAGGTAGAAAGAATTGTACTTCATGCCCGCGCCCTTGACAGCCGCTTGCAGGGACTCCTCTTTTTTCGGCGTGCGTGTGACAAAAACAGTGATGGAGCGGACTTGCTGGATGATGCCCATGACATGTGGCAACTTCAGCAGGTCGTCCATGGCCAGGTTCATGACGTGGCCGAGGTATCGGATGTGGCCACTCTTGTCGAAGGAGTCGTTGTTGGGCACCATGTAGTTGTCAATGAGAGAGTCGTTCGTGCTCTCGTTGTCCATGGTGATGCAAGAAATTCGGTCCCACAGGCCCCACTGCTGCGGAATTGTCTTCAGGAGGTTGAACAGGTTGTCCGCAGGTGCGCCGCCCTTGATTTCTGGGAAGGCAAGGGCAATGGCACGGATGTTGGAGCTTTCTTCGATCCAGTCGGCTGTGACTCCAAGGTACTTGACATTGTTTTTGGCTTTCCACCCGTCGTTTGTGAATCTGATAGCCGATGTCACAACGGCCAGCTGCTTCTTGATGCGAGCACGGTAGGCACGTTCATTTATGCGGATGTTGCGTGCAATAGTCATGCGCCCTGGTACAGCTGCTGCCAGGTTTGCGTGCGCAAAAGCCTTTGCCAGCAAAAAGCTCTTCATGGACAAAAAGGACAAGTTCTTGTCCACGGCGTGATTCCACAGTAAACTGTGAAAGTACTTCTTGTTGAAGATGTAGCTGACGCCAGTCACCCCAGGTGCGATTGCCGAGCTGTCTGGGTTCTCAGCTTCACTTCCATCCACATCTGCGACGACACTTCTTGCCTCCTGCAGCTTGGTGGCGGCAACCAGAGCCTTGAGTTGCCGCCACTTGTCTCTGTGAATTAAACACATGTGCTTCCACACCGCCCGGTAGAGCCATCCTTTGCCAAGAGGCTGACTGGTCGTGCAGGATTTTTGTGCAGTGCAGGCACATGGCACGGGCGGGAATCTCGCCAATCTTCTTGAACGACCCCAAGATGATGGAGTCGTTCCCACGGCATTTGCGTGGATGAGCACCTATGAACAGCCGTCCCGGATTAGTGCATGGACCGACCTAGCTGACAATGTTGTGCGGTGGGTTGTGGTTGGCTGAAAGTTAACTTGAAGGATATGTGACCAGTAGCAATTGTAATAGAACTTCACCTAAGTGTGGTTCGTTTGACAGATTTGACAGGAAGGATAGATTCAACGCATGATCCCACTCGATCCATATGGCTGTCAAAGCTCTCAATGAGGGAAAGCATAGCGCGTTTGAATTTGGATGTCCAATTATCTCAGTACCGAAGTGATCTGAGCAGGACCACGTCACTTGCTCTGATTTCCGTTTCCTGGTCCCTCCCTCCTTGAATTGCGAGCTGTAAACTACGTTGCAGAGCTCGTTTTGAGTGCTTCTGCGCCCTTGGTTTCGCCTCTGCCATCCTGCCACCGGTTTGCGTGTGCTTATGTTTGGATCCCAAGAATGTACCCAAACCACCCCGCTGCCGTCGGCACCACCTCTGACCCTACCGAGTGTTCTCAGGGAAATGCAGCCATAACTGGGACTCTCCTAACGCCCCGCAAAGGAGTTTACGGCTCCTGATTCTGACCACAAGAGCCCTCTTGGAAAATCCCCACACCACCTCAACTCCCGTTGCGGTTCCATTTTTGACCTGCTCCAATTTTCGTTTTGTGGTCACTCCTCGCCTGAATCGCGAGGCGTAAACTGCGTCACAGAGTGCGTTCCACGTGCTTCTGTGTCATTGCTTTTGCCTCTGCCATCCCCCCGCCGGTTTTCCCGTGCCTGCGTCCAGAGCCCAAGAACACACCTGGTCCACCCCGCTCCCGTCGTCGCCGCCTCTCACCCTCCCCGAGTTTTATGAGGGACATGCAGCCGTTGCTATGTCTCCCATTATGCCCCGTAACACAATTCATGGCTCCTCATTCCGACCACCACAGCCCCCATGACACATCCCCACACCACCTCCACTCCCTTGACGGTTCCATTTTGTCACCTGCTCTAATATTTGTTTCCTGGTCCCTCCTCACTCGAGTCCTCAGCCGTTAACTGCTTCACAGAGCGTGTTTTGTGTACCTCTGTGCCGCTGCTTTCACCTCTGCAATCCCCCTACCAGTTTACCCATGCCTGCGTCCGAAGCCCAAGAACTAACCATGCCCACTCTGCTTCCGTCGCCGCCCCTCCCCAAGTTCTCCTGAGGAAACACACCCGTTACCAGAAATCCTTTCACGCCCCTCAATGTGATTAATGGCTCCTCATTCCGACCACCACAGCCCCCGTGATAAAGCCCCACACCACCTCCACTCCTGTGATGGTTCCACCTCATCAACTGCTCCAATTTTTGTTTCTTGGTCCCTCCTTGCTCTAATCGCAAGCCGTAAACTGCTTTGCAGAGCATGTTCCCCGTGCTTCTGCGCTGTTGCTTTCACCTCTGCCATCCTCCCACCGGTTTGCCTGTGCCTGCATCCAGAGCCTAAGAACTCACCCAGCCCGCCCCGCTCCCGTCCCCGCCACCTCTGACCCTCCCTGAGTTTCCTTGGGTAAATGCTGCGGTAATAAGGACTCCCCTAAGGCCCTGCAACAGAGTTTACGGCTCATCATTCTGACCACCACACCCCCCATACAACTTCCACTCCCGTGATGGTTCCATCTTGTCACGTGCTTTAATTGTCGTTTCCTTGTCTCTCCTCACTCCAATCGCAAGCTGTAAACTGCGTCATAGAGCACGTTTCGTGTGCTTCTGCGCTCTTGATTTTGCCTCTGTCATCCCCCCACCGGTTTGCGCGTGGTTACGTCCGGAGCCCAAGAACTCACCTGGCCAGCCGCTCTCTGTTGCTGCCACCTCTGATCCTCCCCGAGTTTTCTCGGAGAAATACAGCCGTTACTAGGATTCCCCTAATGCCCCACAACGTAATTTACGGTTCCTTATTCTGACCGCCATAGCCCCCGTGAAAAATCCCCACACCACTTCCACTCCAGTGGCGGTTCCATCTTGTCACCTGCTCCGATTTCCGTTTCCTGGTCCCGCCTTACTCCAATCGTGAGCCACAAACCGTGTCACGGAGTGCGTTCCGCCTGCTTTTGCGCCGTTGATCTCCCCTCTTCCATCCCCCCACAGGTTTGTCTGTGCCTGCGTCCGGGGCCCACCTGGCCCTCCCCGCTCCCGTAGCTGCCACCTCTCACCCTCCCCAAGTTTACTCAGGGAGGGTGAGAGGTGAACTCCTCACTTGACTTGCAAGCCGTAAACTGCGTCAAGAAGCATGTTCTGCGTGTTTATGCACCATTTATTTCACCCCTGCCATCCCCCAACCAGTCCGCTTGTGCCTGCGTCCGGAGCCCAAAAACTTACCTGGCCCACCCCAGTCCCGTCGCCGCCACCTCTGTCCCTCCCTGAGTTTTCTCAGGGAAACACATCCATTACTAGGATTCACCTAATGCCCTGCAACACTATTTACGTCTCCTCATTCCAACCACCACAGCCCAAGTGACAAATCCGCACACCATCTCCACTTCCATGATGGCTCCACCTCGTCACTTGCTTTAAATTTTGTTTCCTGGTCCCTCACTCAAATTGTGACCTGTAAACTACGACGCTGAGCGCGTTTTGCATGCTTCTGCACCCTTGCTTTTGCCTCTGCCATCCCCCCACCGGCTTGCGTGTGCTTACCTCCGAATCCCAAGAACTCAATCGGTCCACCCCGCTCCCGTTGCCGCCACCTCTGACCCTCTCCGGTTTTCCTCCGGGAAACACAGCCGTTACTAGGACTCCACTAACACCCAGCAACACAATCTACGGCTCCTCATTCTGCCACCACAGCCACCCTGACAAATCCCCACACCACCTCCCCTCCAGTGACAGTTCCACCTCATCCTTTCGATTTGTGTTTCCTGGTCCCTCCTCACTCGAATCGCGAGCCATAAACTAATGTCGCGGAGCACGTTCCATGTTTTTCTAAGCCATTGTGTTCACCTCTGCCATCCCCCCACCGGTTTGCCGGTGCCTGGATCCAGAGCCATAGAACTCACTCAGCCCGCCCTGCTCCCGTTGTCGCCACCTCTGTCTCTCCCAGAGTTTTCTGAGGAAAACTCAGCCGTTACTAGGACTCCCCTTACGCCACACAACTCAATTCATGGCTCCTTACTCTGAGCACCCCAGCCCCCGTGAAAAATCCCCACAACACCTCCGCTACCCATGACGGTTCCACCTTGTTACCTGCTTCGATTTTTGTTTCCTGGTCCCTCTTCACTCGAATCGCGAGACGTAAACTCGGTCATGGAGCGCGTTCCGCCTGCTTCTGCGCCGTTGCTTTCACCTCTACCAGCCCCCCACTGATCTGCCTGTACCTGTTTCCGGAGCCCAAGAACTCACCCGGCCTGCCCTGCTCTCGTCGCCGCCACCTCTGACCCTCCCCAAATTTTCTAGGGGAAATGCAGCCGTTACTAGGATTCCCCTAATCCCCAGCAACGGAATTTCCGTCTACTCTTTCTGACCACCACAGCCCCCATGACAAATCCGCACACCACCTCCACTCCCGTGATGATTCCTTCCTTCACCAGCTCCGATTTTTTTTTCCTGGTCCCTCCTCACTCTAATCGTGAGCCGTAAACTGCGTCGAAGAGTGTGTTCTGCGTGCTTCTGCATCATTGCTTTTGCCTCTACCATCCTCCCACCGGTTTGCCCGTGCCTGTTTCCGGAGCCCAAGAACTCACCCGGCCTGCCTTGCTCCCGTCGACGCCACCTCTGACTCTCTCCGATTCTCTCCGGGAAATGCAGCCATAACTAGGACCCCCTTAACTCCCCGCAACATAATATCCGGCTCCTCATTATGACCACCACAGCCCCCATGACACATCCCCGCACCACCTCCACTCCCGTGATGGTTCCACCTCGTCACTCGTTCTGATTTTTGTTTTCTGTTCCCTCCTCACTCGATTTGCGAGCTGTAAACTATGTCACAGAGCACATTTTGCATTCTTCAAAGCCATTCCTTTTGCCTCTGCCATCACCCGACTGGTTTGCCCATGCATGCATCATGAACCCAAGAACTCACCCGGCCTGTCCCGCTCCCGTTGCTTCCACCTCTGACCATCCCCAAGTTTTCTCAGGAAAACACAGGTTACTAGGCCTCCCCATATACTGTGCAACTCAATTTACGGCTCCTCATTCCGGCCACCACAGCCCTTATGACAAATCCCACCACCACTTCACTCCCGTGACTGTTCCATCTCCTCACCTGCTCCGATTTTTGTTTGCTGGCCCCTCCTCACTCAAATCGCGACCCCTAAACTATGTGGCGCAGCGCGTTCTGCGTGCTTGTGCACCATTGCCTTCGGCTTGCGACCCCCCCACCGGTTTGCCTGTGCCTCTTTCCGGAGCCCAAGAACTCATCGGGCCCACTCCGCTCCTGTTGCCGCCACCTCTGACCCTCCCCATGTTTTCTGAGGGAAATGCAGCCGTTACTAGGACTCCGATAATGCCCCGCCATGCAACTTACGGCTTCCCATTCCGACCACCACAGCCCCTGTGAAAAATCCCCACACCACCTTCACTCCCGTGGCGGTTCCACCTCGTCACCTGCTCCAATTTTCATTCCTCGGTCCCTCCTCACTCAAATCGCGAGCCGTAAACTGTGTCCCAAAGCGCTTTCTGCGTGCTTCTGGGCTGTTGCTTTTGCCTCTGCCATCTCCACATTGGTTTTCCCGTGCCTGTCACCGGAGACCAAGAACTCACATAGCCCGTCCACCTCCTGTCTCCGCCAGCTCTGACCCTTGAGTTTTCTTGGGGGAATACAGCCATTACTATGACTTCCCTAACGTCCCACAACGCAGTTTACGGCTCCTCATTCTCACCACCACAGCCCCCGTGACAAATTGCCACACCACCTCCACTCTGGTGACGGTTCCACCTTGTCACCTGCTCCGATACATGTTTCCTGGTTTCTCCTTGCTCCAATTGTGAGCCATAAACTGCATCGTGGAGCGCGTTCTATGTGCTTCTATGTCTTTGCTTTTTCCTCTACCTTCCCCCCACCGGTTTACCCGTGTCTGTGTCTGGAGCACAAGTACTCAACCGGCCCGCCCCGCTCCCATCACCACCTCAGACCCTCCCCGAGTTTTTGCAGGGAAACACAGCTGTTATTAGGACTCCCTGAAAATCCTGCAACGGAATTGATGGCTCCTAATTCTGACCACCACAGCCCCTGTGACAAACATCCCAACCACCTCCAATCCTGTGACGGTTCCACCTCATCACTTGCTCCGATTTTTGGTTCCTGGTCACTTGAATCCCAAGCCGTACATTGTGTCACGGATTGCGTTTTGCATGCTTCTGTGCCATTCCTTTTGCCTCTGCCATCCCCCCACTGGTTTTCCTTTGCTTGCGTCCAGAGCCCAAGAACTCACCCGGCCCACCCCGCTCCCATCACCGCCACCTCTGACCCTCCTCGAGGTTTCTTGAGGAAACGTTACCGTTACTAGGACTCCCCTAACGCCCCGCAACACAATTTACAGCTCCTCATTCTGAGCACCAGAGCCCCCGTGAAAAATCCCCACACGACCTCCACTCCGTGACGGTCCACCTCGTCACCTGCTTTGATTTTGGTCTTCTGGTCCCTCCTCACTTAAATGGCAAGCCTTAAACTATGTCGCAGAGTGTCTTCCGCATGCTTCTCCAGCATTGCTTTTGCCTCTGCCACCCCCTGACCGGTTTGTTTGTGCCTGCATCCGAACCCGAGAACTCACCTGGCCTGCCCCGCTCCCGTCACCACCACCTCTGACGCTCCCTGTGTTTTCTCGGGGAAATTCAGCCATTACTAGGACTCCCCAAATGCCGTGTAACACAGTTTATAGCTCCTCATTCCAACCACCACAGCCCCCGTGACAAATCGCCACACCATCTCCACTCTCGTGACTGTTCCACCCCGTCACCTGCTCTGATATTCGTTTCCTGGTTTCTCATCATTCCAACCGCAAGCCGTGAAGTACGTGGTGGAGCGGGTTCTGCTTGCTTCTATGCCCTTGCTTTTTCCTCTGCCATCCCCCCATCGGTTTGCCCATGCTTGCATTCCGAACCCAAGAACTCAACCGGACCGCCCCGCTCTCGTCGCCGCCACCTCTGACCCTCCCTAAGTTTTCTCGAGGAAACGCAGCCATTATTAGGAATCCCCCTACTTCCCACAATGTAATCTACGGCTCCTCATTCCGACCATGACAGTCCTCGTGATAAATCCCCACACCACATCCACTCCCGTGACGGTTCCACCTTGTCACTTGCTCCAATTTTCGTTTCTTGGTCCCTCCTTAACTGAATTGTGAGCCGTAAACTACGTCCTGTAGCTCATTCCTTGTGCTTCTGTGGCGTCAGTTTCACTTCTGCGATCCTTCCACCAGTTTTCCCGTGCATACGTCCAAAGTCCAATAGCTCACCCGGCCCGCCCTGCTCCCGTCGCCGCCACCTCTGACCCTCCCCGAGTTTATTCGGGGAATTGCAGCCGTTACTAGGACTCTCCTTATTCCCCGAAAACACAATTCACGGCTCCTCATTCCGACCACCACAGCCCCCGTGACAAATCCCCACACCACCTCTACTATTGTGACAGTTCCACCTTGTCACCCGCTCCGATTTTTGTTCCCTGGTCCCTCACTCGAATTGCGAGCAGTAAACTGCGGCGCAGAGTGCGTTCCACGTGCTTCTGCATTGTTACTTTGGCTTCTGCTATCTTGCCCATGCCTGCGTCCATGGCCCAAGAACTCACCTGGCCTGCCCCGCTCCAGTCACCGCTACCTCTGACCCTCCTTGAGTTTTCTCAGGGAAACGCAGCCATTATTGGGACTCCCCTAATTCCCTATAACAGAAAACATGGCTTGTCATCCCGACCACCTAAACCCCTGTGACAAATTCCCGCACCACCTCCACTCCAGTGATGGTTCCACCTCCTAACCTGATCTGATTTTTGTTTCCTCGTCCCTTCTCACTCAAGTCGCAAGTCGTAAACTACGTCGCAGAGCGCGTTCCACTTTCTTTTGTGCCATTGCTTTCACCTCTGCCATCTCCCCACTCTTTTGTCCGTGCCAGCGTCTGGAGCCCAAGAACTCACCCGGTTCACCCCGCTCCCATCACCGCCACCTCTAACAAAGTCATTGCTAAGACTCCCCTGACACCCCACAACTTAACGTTTGGCTCCTTATTTCGACCAACACGGCTCCGTGACAAATACCCACACCATCTCCACTCCCTTAATGGTTTCACCTTGTTACCTGCTCCAAGTTTTGCTTCCTGGTCCCTCCTCACTCAAGTTGCAAGTCGTACACTACATCGCAGAGCCTATCTGTGTGCTTCTGCACCGTTGCTTTCTTCTCTCCCATCTTCCCACTGGTTTGATTGTGCCTGCGTCCGGAGCCCAAGAACTTACCCGGCCCACCCCGCTCCCGTCGCTGCCACCTCTGACTTTTCTTGATTTTTCTGAAGGAAATGCAGCCATTAATAGGAAAACCCTACCGCCCAGCAACGCAATTTACGGCTCCTCATTCAGACCACCACAGCCCCCGTCACAAATCCCCACACCACCTCCACTCCCGTGACGGTTCCACCTCGTCACCTGCTCTGATTTTTGTGTTATTGTCCCTCCACACTCAAAATGCGTGCTGTAAATTTCTTCATGAAGCACATTCCACATGCTTCTGTGCTATTGTTTTTGCCTCTGATATCCCCTTACCAGTTTGTGCTTTCTTGTGTTTGGAGCCCGAGAACTCACCCGGCACACCCCGATCTCGTCGCCGCCACCTCTTACCCTCCTTGATTTTTCTCAGGGAAACATAGCCGTTACTAGGACCCCCCTAACACCTCGCAACACAATTTACGGCTCCTCATTCTGACCACCACAGCCCCCGTGACAAATCCACAAACCACCTCCACTCCCGTGACGGTTCCACCTCATCACCTGCTCTGATTTTTGTTTCCTTTTCCCTCCTCACTCAAACTTCAAGCCATAAACTGTGTCACAAAGCACGGTCTGCATGCTTCTGCGCCGTCGCTTTCCTTTCTGCCATCCCCCCCACTTCCTTGTGTCCAGGGCCCAAGAACTCACCCAGTCCGCCCCGATCCTGTCGCCTCCACCTCTGACCCTCCCAGTGTTTTCAAGGGAGAACGTAGCCATTACTAGGACTCCCCTAACGCCTCGCAACGTAATTCTTGGCTTCTCATTTCTACCACCATAGCTCCCGTGAATAATCCTCACACCACCTCAACTCCCGTGATGTTCCACCTCGTCACCTATTCCGACTTGCATTTCATGGTCCCTCCTCACTCAGATTGCAAGCCATAAACTGCATCGCGGGGCGCATTTTGGGTGCTTCTTGGCCGTTGTTTTTGCTTCTGCCATCCCCCCACTGGTCTGCCCCGTGCTCGCGTCCGGAGCCCAATAACTCATTTGACCCGCCCCGCCCTCCTCGTGGCCACCTCTAACCCTCCACAGCTTTTCTAGGGAAAACACAGCCTTTAATAGGACTCCCCTAACGCCCCACAACACAATTTACGGCTCCTCATTCCGACCACCACATCCCCCGTGACAAATGCCCACACCACCTCCACTCCCGTGACGGTTCCACCTCATCACCTGCTCTGAGTTTTGTTTCCTCGTCCCTTCCTCACTCAAATTGCAAGCCGTAAACTGTGTCGCAAAGCACGGTCTGCATGCTTCTGTGCCGTTGCTTTCCTCTCTGCAATTCCCCCCACTTTCTTGTGTCCAGGGCCCAAGAACTCACCCGGTCCGCCCCGATCCTGTCGCCTCCACCTCTGACCCTCCCAGTGTTTTCAAGGGAGAACGTAGCCATTACTAGGACTCCCCTAACGCCTCGCAACGTAATTCTTGGCTCCTCATTTCTACCACCATAGCTCCCGTGAATAATCCTCGCACCACCTCAACTCCGTGATGTTCCACCTCGTCACCTACTCCGATTTGCATTTCATGGTCCCTCCTCACTCAGATTGCAAGCCATAAACTGCATTGTGGGGCGCATTTTGGGTGCTTCTTGGCCGTTGTTTTTGCTTCTGCCATCCCCCCACTGGTCTGCCCTGTGCTCGCGTCCGGAGCCCAAGAACTCATCTCACCCGCCCCCCCCTCCTCGTGGCCACCTCTAACCCTCCAGAAATTTTCTAGGGAAAACGCAGCCCTTAATAGGACTCCCCTAACGCCCCACAACACAATTAACGGCTCCTCATTCCGACCACCACATCCCCCGTGACAAATCCCCACAACACCTCCACTCCCATGATGGTTCCACCTTGTCACCTGCTCCATTTTTTGTTTCTTGGTCCCTCCGGACTCGAATTGCAAGTCGTAAACTGGGTCGCGCAGCATGTTCAGTGTGCTCTGTGCCATTTACTTGGCGGTCTTAGGATGCACCAAGTAGGAATGTAGGCTGAGGTTGGCTCCTGTGGAGCCACTATGAGTAGAAGCATTAGCAATGCTCTGCAAGTGTAAAAGTCTGTGCCCTGCATGCATTCATTTACATTTCTTGCCTTTGAGACTCCTCACAGAGTGTCCAACCAAGGGCAGACACTAAAGACCTTCATCCGGACTTTGTGAGGATGCAAACCGAACGAACCTAAAGTGTAGATCCCTCGTTTGAGGGTGATATGTTACCTTGGTTGCAATACCAAGATCGGTTGGCAGCCTCCCATGTCGGGACCCATTTTCTAGACCGTTGCTATCTGGCACATTGACAAAAGGTTAAGGGCCCACACTTTTGGTTCTAAGGCACGCTTCCAAGACCGACTCGCGCGTGGTCTTGCAGGGCGCACAGGTACAACAGGCACACGAAGATTGGACGGCTCCAATCTGCTCCATCGGCTCCATCGGCTTCTTCAGGTAGGGTGCGTGTACGTGGTGGACTAGGGGACGACGAAGAGCTCTATCCATGTTGGACAAGACCCTCGAGCCCCAACGGGATAAAGCTCTACCCCTTTAGAAGGTGATTCGATCCCGAGTCCATTTTCTCATGACGGCATCATCGCCTTAGGCGATCATCGACAGGAGGGGTATGCAACGGAACCAACTGCACCTTTGAAAAACGGTTGCAGTCAGCAGCGTCATCAGGCTCATTGGCCTCAACAAAGCAGAGTAGTAGCGAAGTAGAGAAGACGATCAACCGCCAAAAATGGCAAATCCGACTCAAGCCCGCCTTGAGAAGGGTATGTCAAAATTCACGGGGACAGGTTTTCCCTTGTGGAAATGGCAGTTTGAGATTTTCATGAAAGTGCGTGGCTACCTCGACATCCTAAAAGGGACTGAGAAAGCACCTGTCGATGCGACAGTGACCACGCATGCGGCTGACCTTGTAGCATGGACAATGAAGAACAACATGGCTCTCACCATACTTGTGACGTCCATCAACAAGAGTCAACACTCCCACATAACAAGATGCACGTTGGCTGCAGAGGCGTATGCAAAACTCTCACGCATGCATCAATCAAACAACCTAGCAAACCGAATCTTCATCGTCCAAAGGTTGATGTCGATGAGGGTGAGCAAAGGAGAATGGATACCCGCATTTTTGCAATTGTTCCACAACGTGCTACAAGAGGTTCAGCAAATGGAATGGAATCTTGACTCCAACATGCGTGCCATGATCCTTCTGATGGCGCTGCTGGAAAGCTGGGGGTCCTCGATCACCATGTTTGGCGATTGGAAGGAGGCAGATCTGACGTATGAGGCTGTCGCCAAACACGTCCGCAACGAGTCCATGCGATGCTGTGGCAGTGAGGCAAATATTTCGGCCTATGCCTCTTGCTTCGGTGGACAAGGTGCAAGCTCTCGCTCTAGTGAAGGCAACAGCGGAAGCGGTGGCGGTGGAGGGAAAGGCAATGGTGGCAGGAAGAGTTCCAAGAAGCCCGGGAACTGTCACAACTGTAGCAAGGCTAGGCACTGGGCTAGGGACTCTTGTAGTCCTAGGAAAGAAGGCGGGAACAAAGGTGGGAAGGAGAAGAATGAGCTCACCAACATGATGGCTGAAGGGTTGTCCATGAAGGGGGCAGCCCTCCTTAGGCCTGGGGCATTCGCCCTTGACTCGGGTAGCAACCACCTTTCATCAAAAGAGAAGGGTGGATTTGTCTCCATGGCAGAATCTGACATGCGTATCAAGTGTGCAAACGGCAGCGGCGTCCAAGCCATGGGCGAAGGGGACAAGGTGATCATGTTCAACATGAACGGTGCGGAGAAGGGGGTCAACCTTCAAAAGGCGGTGTACATGCCCTCCTTCGCAATGAACCTCCTATGGGTCTCGCAAATCACCGAAAACAACATGACAGTGGTGTTCACCAACAAGGAAGTCGTAGCCCTAAAAACTGAGGACATTAAAATTTTGTACACAAAAGACGACCTCATACTTCAAGTTCCAATATTCGACGGCCTCCACATGCTTCAAACCAAATTCACCAAGATGTTGGATGAGGGACTGGCATGTGCAACCAAGACAGTGGCACCGAAGCCAAAGGATGCACCACTGGCAACCGCTGCGGGCGCCACATCAACTAAGGACACCAACGTTGAGCTGTGGCACGGACAATTTGGCCACGTGGCCAACAGCACGCTGTAGGAAATGTAGACTTTGAAGGTATTTTTTATGACTGTACGGGATAAGACAACTGCCAGGATGCACCGTCGGACATGTGTCTCGAGTAAGGGGACCATGTTTTCCTCTATGAAATCTTGACCGTTGCGTTATCCGGTTTGTGGATGAAATAGAGTACAAAATTTCCTTCATCCTGGTCCTCTATAGTCTTCAGCAAGGATGACCGTCAATCCTGCTACAAAGACTGGATAATCGGCCTTGTCCATAGGTGCAGCAGTCCGGATGAATAGACCTTGACCGAAGGGCATGCACTCTAGTGTTCAAGAAGGGTCCACATTTGCAAGCTGTCCAAATATTTTATTGTTGCCTTATTCAGGTGCACTAGTGGGACGTTTCCAGACGTGCCCATTATGTCCGATGGATGACCAAGATGTTGGATATGGGCTGCAAAAAAAGTGACCAAAGTGGGTTTCTCGATAAAAATCATCAGGTCACAAAAGCAAATAGAGGATGTTTTGCTCGTTCTGTAGCACTTTACGGAACTCGATTCGGAGTCCGTTTGAGGTCGAATTTCAAGGTTTGGTGCCAATTCGTCCGGTTCAAGTGACGGCTCGAGCACTACCAGTACAAATGACGGCCACAATTATTGACCAAGGAGGTTTGGAGCGGCCTTCAAGGTAGAAATACAGAAGGAGGACCTTTAGTGAACTTCAAGGAAGATCCCCACCAAGATTATTGGTTGTGCACATGGCAGAGATGGTAATTCTCTTGTGTGAGAGTGTGACTGCCGCTCATCCCGCCGGGCTAGGAGTGTGCTAGGAGGTGAACTTTGAGAGAGTGGTTCTTCCAGCTCCATGTACCGAATGAGGCGTAATTAAGCTTGTTATAAATCTGTGCTAATGTACTTTTTCACTCAAGAGTCGATTCAGACATTCGTGCAAACCTACATTTGCTTCTGGATTTTCTGTCTGTGCAGCCTGCAACTCCCTCTCACAAACAATTGGTCCTGCCTAGGCGGCAATTGGTAAGCCTGATCACCTCCCTGAGGGTTGCCCCAGTTTCCATCAGTGGTTTCAGAGCTAGAACAAGGCTTTGTCTCATCCTTGAGGCATTCCTTGCACCCTGAGAGAGCCGTTTGTGGGCTGAACGTTGCACTACTATGGCGACATCCGCTTCTGAGGTGGCCGGCGTCAACATCGGCAAGTTTGAAGGCAAGAACTTCTTCAACCGGAGCAACAACATGAAGATGGTGCTGATGGAGAAGGTTCTGTGGATCCAGGTGGATGAGAAGGAGAAGGAACCAGCAGAAAGCTCCCTCTCTTCTGGCGAGGCCCGTACCTACCGCAAGAAGCGTGACCGCGCCCTCGTAACCATCTACCTCCACCTCGCCGAACGTCAGCAACTCCTTGCCCGTGGCATCCTCACGCCAAAGGAGCTTTGGAAAAATCTCGAGTCCACTTATGCTTCCATGTCAATCCTCATGAACATGCAGTTGCGTTGTCACATTCACACTGTGAAGATGGATGAGTCAAGATCCATGATTGACTACATCAACATGGTGAAGTCTCTCTTGGACCAGCTTCCTGTGATTGAGGACCCTGTCAAGGAGCGTGTGCTCATGCTAACCATCCTCTCTGGCCTTCCTAGCAGTTACACTCCTCTCAGTGTTGCCCTGGACCAGAGCGGCGACAAGCTCTCCCTCAACAATGTGGAGGAGAGCCTGCTGTTTGAGAAGGAGGGGCGCAAGGGAGAGGAGGGCGGAAGTGGACTGGGCGTAGCTGTCATCACCAACTCCGGTCATGGGGGTGGTACTGCACCATCCAGGGGCAACGGTAGAGGAGGGAAGAAGAAGGGGAACTGCCACTAGTGCTAGAAGCCAGGCTATTGGGCACGCAAATGCCGGAAGAAGAAGGCGGACCTTACGGCTGGAGTGGGAGCGGGAAAATAGTCCGACGCTTCCGCGTACGCCACAGATTGGGAGAGTAGATTTGTGACAATCATCCAGGTTCTGCACGTCTCCCTCAACACTACCCTGTTCTAGATCATCGACTCAGGAGCCACCTGGCACATGACGTGTCGCCGAGAGTGGTTTGTTGTCTACACTATCATTGAGCCTCGTCGGGTGATCATGGGGGACAACGATGTGCAAATGGCGGTTGGGGAGGGTGAGATTTTGTTTTGTGCTTCCATTGAGGGCAAGCACGTGGAACGTCATGTGAAGGGGGTACTCCATGTTCTGGGGCTGGCAGCTAACCTCCTCTCTGTCTCATCTCTCATCTTCGAAGGCATGGAGGTTCACTTTGAGAATGGTGGCTGCACCATCTCTACAAGTGCGGGGTGTGTGCTTGCAAAAGTGGACAAGGCGGCCGGTCTTTACCGCCTCTAGAGTGCGCTCCTTTCACCAGGGAAGGGAAGAGACGGCTGAGCTTCTCTCACTCATTCACTCTGATTTGTGCGGTCCCATGCCATCAAAGTCCTTGTCCAGCAAGTTGTACTTTGTCACGTTCATTGATGAGAAGTCAAGGAAGACGTGGGTGTCCTTCTTGGCTGGAAAGTATGAGTGCTTTGATGCTTTCACGGTGTGGATTGTTGCTGCACAGAATGAAAATAGCAGGCGGTTGAAGGTGCTTTGCATCGATGGTGGAGGAAAGTACCTCTCCAACAACTTCCGCACTTTCCTCAAGCGTCGCGGGATCAAGCACGAGGTCACCCACATGGAACATTGCAGCTGAACGGCGTGGTTGAACGTGCAAACCGCACACTCATGGAGCGTGTTCGTAGCATTCTCCACGACGTGGAGCTCCCACCAACCTTCTGGGCGGAAGCAGTCAACATTGCCGTGTACCTGAAAAAGCGGAGTCCCACGTGCGCCGGACCACTGATGACATCGGAGGAGGTGTGGACGGGATGCAAACAAAGAGTGACGCACCTGAAAGTCTTCAGGTGTGGCGCATTCATGCATTTGCCTACCGGCAGCCGTAACAAGCTGGACGCAAAGTGGCTGAAGGCCGACTTCCTCGACCACAACACCATGGGATACCGCCTCTACAACCTCGTTGCTTGCAAGATCATCCGCAGCCGTGATGTCATCTTCCAAGAGGACGTGAAGGACTGGACTTGGAGCCCTATGTCTGCAGTTGCACTTGCTCCCGCACTTGTACCTGAAGTGGGAGAAGAGCCGGTAGCAACAGAGGACGGTGCGGAAGATGGCAGTGACAGCGGCATCAACAAAGAGGTGGAGGGAGCTGAGAAGGAGAAGGAGCCAGCAGCCAAATCTGATGAGGAGGAGCAACAAAGCAACATACAGTAGCTGCAACGACGATCCGCACGCATCAACAAAGGTGCAAAGGACAGTGGGGAGCTGCTTAGGCGATCCAAGCACCTCGGAAGCAAACAGAGGCTGCTGGAGGAGCTGGTGAACCTGTGCACCGTTCCACCACCAACGGAGCCGTCTGACCTCGAGCTTCTCTTCCTCACAGTCACCGATGATCTAGCCACATTCAATGAAGCCATGTGCAGTGCCGAGGTAGCAGATTGGCCTGCCGCAGCAGATGAGGAGTATGGTGCGCTCAAGAACAACACTTTGACCCTCGAGGAAGCTCCACGTGGCAGCCTGGTGATCGGGTGTCAGTGGATCTTCAGGCGCAAGCGTAGTCTGGATGGTAAGGTGCTCAGGTACAAAGCAGGGTTGGTTGCAAAGGGGTAAGCACAGACTTAGGGTGTGGACTACAATGAGACATTTGCACGTGTCGTAAAGTTTTCATCCATTCGAGCGATCCTCGCTCTTGCTTTTGCTATGGACTAGGAGGTGCACCAAATGGATGTGACGTGTGCTTTTCTGAATGGTAACCTCGAAGTCGATGATAACATGGAGCAGCCGGAGGGGTATGTGGTAGAGGGAAAGGAGGATTTGGTGTGCAAGCTTGTGAAGGCCCTCTACAGCCTGAAGCAAGCCCCGCGATAATGGTACCACAAGATGGATGAGCAGCTGGCTGGCCCTAGATTTGTGCACAGTGAAGCTAACAATGCAGTCTATGTGCGCACGCAAGAGGCAAGCCAGGTCATCATCTTGCTCTATGTTGATGATCTGCTCATTGCATCTGACTACAAGTCTCTTTTGGATGGTGTGAAACTGTCCCTTGCTACCAGGTTCAACATGAAGGACATGGGAGAGCTCAGTTACTACCTTGGCCTTCAGGTCAAGCGCGACCGGCGGCAGCAGACTTTGGAGCTATCGCAGAGCACGTACGTGAGCGACATCGTCAAGTGCTTCAACATGGCAGGAGTGCACAAGGCAGCGACACCACTAGAAGTGGGAGCGAATCTGAGCATGACGCAGACTCCCTGCTGCATGCAAGAGAGCAACCGCATGGAAGCAGTGCCGTACCAAGTAGCAGTTGGGAGCCTCATGTTCGCAGCAGTCGGCACACGCCTTGACATCAGCCAAGCATGGGAGTGCTCAGCATGTTTTGTGCAAATCCGGGCTTGCCGCATTGGGAGGCGGTCAAGCGCATGCTGCGCTACCTTGACAGCAGCAGCAGCCTTTGCCTCACCTTCAACGGCAAAAACAGCCCCATCCTCATCAGCTACAGCGCTACAGATTGGGGAGGTGACCTGGACACAAGGAGATCGACCAGTGGGTTCATGTTTGTACTCGGGGGAGGTGCAATCACTTGGAGGAGCAAGAAGCAAGAGTGCTTTGCTCTCTCCTCCACCGAAGCTGAATACATTGCCTTGAGTGAAGTTGCAAAGGAAGCCGTGTGGCTGCGTGAGCTACTGGCAAGCCTTGGACAGCAGCAGACCACAGCGACTACAACCTACTGTGACAACATGAGCGCCATTGCTCTGACCAAGAACGTAGAGTTTCACACCCGCACCAAGTACATTGACCTGCGATATCACTTCATTCGCGAACTCGTGGCAAAACAGGTGGTGCACATCAAGTTTTGCCCTTCAAGCATGATGTTGGCAGACGTCCTGACCAAGCCGCTGGTAGCACACCACTTTCAGCAGATGAGGGGACAATGTGGACTTTTGTGGTTTTTATTCTTGCAAAGTGGGAGAATGTTGGATATGGGGTGCCAAAAAAGGTGACCAAAGTGGGTTGCTCAATAAAAATCATCAGGTGACAAACGCAAATAGAGGATGTTTTTCTGGTTCTATAGTACTTTCCGGAACTTGATTCAAAGTCCGTTTGAGGGAGATATGGATTTTCAAGGTTTGGTGGCAATGGGTTCGGTTCAAGTGATGGCTCCTACACTACCAGCACCAATGACGGCCACAATGATTGGCCAGGGAGGTTTGGAGCGGCCTTCAAGGAAGAAAGGCAGCAAGAGGACCTTTAGGTAGCTTCAAGGAAGGTCCCCACCAAGATTATTGGTTTTGTACATGGCAGGGTTGGTAATTCTCTTGTGTGAGAGTGTGACCGCCGCTCATCCCGCTTGGCTAGTAGTGTGCTAGGAGATGAACTTTGACAGGGTGGTTTTTCCAACTCCATGTGCCGAATGAGGCGTACTTAGGCTTGTTAGAAAACTGTGCTAATGTACTTTCTCACTCAAGAGTCGATTCACACATTTGCATTCTTTGAAAACCTACATTTGCTTCCGTAATTTCTGTCTGTGCAACCTGCAACTCCCTTTCACAAACAATTGGTCCTGCCTAGGCGGCTCTTGGTGAGCCTGATCACCTCCCTGAGGGCTGCCCTAGTTTCCATCACGAGACGCACCCAATAATGCGACCCCAAAGTCGGTTTTTGTCGGACGGCTTGAGGTCTCAGAAGGTTCGACATCGCGAAATCGAGCTGAGCATGGTCGAAGAAGAAACGCACTAAATACCAGCTTGAGCTGCTCGGCGCACCATGCCGCCTTTCCAGCGTGAGTCCCGCTCGGCCATCAGTACCCGATAGTAGACACAACGTGTCCCACGAGTGAACGTTGCGGATGAGCGTAAACGTGCATGCACCATAGTCGAGCTGATCTAAGGCGTGGTCGTTGTTGCAACTCCGTGCCGGGGCCGCATTGTGGGCCGCCGTGCGGACTCGCAAGCATCGTAACCTCGCTAGTCATGCTCGACTACCCACGTTGTTGGGCGGCTTGTGCGATCTGCTTAGCCGCAAGGTCCAGGAAGAACTCCACCGCCAGCTGCCAAATTGTGGGTCAATTACTTCATTAGTAACGAGTTCGAAACTCTATTGTCTTAGGTGATTCGACTCCCAACTTATTAACAACACTGGTTCGTCACAAAGTTTATTTGCAGTCAGTAGCCCCGGTCTCCACGGGTTCGCTCCAATTCCTTTAAGCAAAAAATTTGAAATCTTTCTTCTGGCCTCGAACTTACACAAAAGATCTCTCCTAGTCCAAACATGTTCTATAGAAGAATGATATGTCTAGATCATGCGACAGAAACTTTTTTCCCCAGATACCACAACTCTATCTTGTTCTATCTAATTAGAAATCTTGCTATGTGAAAAGTGATTCACGCATCAAATTGAAAAATAAATAAAAACAATGAAAATGAAAACAAATGTTAAATTCATTTCATCATACGTCTAGGAAAAGTGTTCACGATTTTGTAGCTTTTACGATAATGCATGAAGAATGAAACAAAAGAAAGAAATTTGTCATTAAGTTAATAATAATAAACATCCGTGTAATAAAAATGACATGACATGTCACCTTAAACAAAAACATTGCGCCTTAAAAAAGTTAAGATTTCTGAACTAGTAAATTACTGGACACCAGTCTATCTCTTTACATTGTAAAAAGTATCATTTCTGTTCCAAACTTGCTTTCAACATGGACGAAGTTCAAAGATTTTGTTCATGTTGATCAAAACATGAAAAGGAAGACATAATGACAACATTTATCTTGATCATAGAATTCTTGTGATACTTCGTAATGATAACAGTGCTATGGTTATGAATTCTAGAATAATGATGAAATTTGAGTATTTTCTTTTTTATTTAATTCATTTGTGAAAAATGTCAACCTAGGTGAAAACTATTGTAAGAATGGTTTAAAGAATTTTAACATCTACAAACATTTAATTGAATTCCATTTGAAGTTTTTAAGACCCTACAAAATTTCATTCATGGAAATATCAAAACATCTTGATTTGAGAGGTTTTTAAAATTAATGAATTATATGAAAAAATACAATTAATTGTTTTCAAGAGCCTCTCACAATTTGATGTTCGAATATTATATTATTTCCATGAATATCATTGCACATGGTCTTACCAACGTAAATTCAAGTTCCTCCACATTTTTAAGGATATAAAAATTCTTCAACCACCGTTACAAAACTTTTCACACGGGTTGAATTTCTTTACAAAGGAATGAAATATACGTAAAACTTTCTAAAAGTTTACAATTTCATCATTCATCCGGAAAACATAATAATTATTATGTTTTGCAAGCCACCGGCTAGCTCGTTGCTAGCCGGCTGGACGGCCGGCAGCTGGCCAAGCGATCCGCCGGCCACCCGCAAGCCACTGATCGCGGCCTTAGCCTGATCGACAACTAAGGGACCACGAGGGCCTCAAGGGCGAGGCCTTGTGGCCTTGTGCCCTTGTCCCCCTTGCCCTCCTTGCAAACAAGCAATCGAGGAAGAGGGATAGGGGGAGCAAGGTGGAGGACGAGAGAGCTGGCGCAAAATCACGAGCATGCCTCGCACGCGACCATTTCGCGCTAGAATGGCAAAGTGTAAATCGAAGTTCGTTTGAGACGATCTTCGACATAAAATAAATGAAACAACTTGTGCGAAAACACGAGTTCCAGGTAAAAACCCCTTGTTTGGGTCCCAAAACTAGGGGTAAGGTTTTGAACGGAAATGGGCCTACGGAGACTTGAAATATTAGAGTCTTCTTACTCTGGGTCGTTGATGATGATTGCCCCTCGGTCTTGCGAAGGGGGTAAGCCCCTCACGCAGACTGAGAACGCCATTCCGCAAATTCCAACGATGACTTTGGATCAAGAGCTGGAGACACGTCCCATTACATTGGTTCTCAGAGCCAAACGACCCCCGCGACCAAGAGTTAGATGTAAACGGCGGCTACGACATAGATGAAACACCGTCGGCAGCTGCAAGCAGTAGCAAAAACGCCAGAAAGGACTATAGCATCTATGCTTCATTGCTTTGAAGCGTTGTAAGTGCATTAGGAAGCTAGAGAAGAGCTCTATTTTTTGGGGTTTTCTTCTCCACAGTCGCTCCTCACCTGTAGAGGACCTAACGGATTTTTGTGGGACGGGGTGGGGAGTACCCACCCCCAAACCACCAAGTTTTTCCCCTCTTTTCAAGGTTTCCTCCTTCCCTCCTTCAACCAAAAATTGGGACAACACTTCTCCCCAAGGCCAGGGGCTCTCTAAGTTTGAGGAAGCCCTGAAAAGAGGGAGGACCACACATTGAGGAGTTTTGACGACATCCCAACGCCGCCGACTCAAGGAGGACGCCGCCAAGGGGCGAGAGACGCGCAAAGAAGAGTCAAGAGGAGGCCAAGGAAGACAAGAAGATAGGAAGAAGACAAGAAGTTAGAGAAAGGATTGGAGGAGTTACTAAGAATTGTGTAATTCCCCTCTTAATATTTGCCCTAGCTTTGTGAGAGGTACTCACACTCCTTGTTACTTCCTTGTATTGTAATTTTCTGTTTCCCGAGAATATAGTCCCTACCAATTGCCGTGAGTCACGGCCTAGGAAGACAAGTTTCAAAATCCACGACCTTGTGCTGACGTGGGGGCTTAGGATAATAGAAAATAAATTTATATTTGCCTCACACATCGTGAGAGCAAGATCTTAGGAGGCGATTCCTCGTTGTGGGGTGATCCTCACAACGACTTTCACGTGCTAGTTACACGAGCGACAAGATGGCAAGTGCCNTGTAATTTTCTGTTTCCCGAGAATATAGTCCCTACCAATTGCCGTGAGTCACGGCCTAGGAAGACAAGTTTCAAAATCCACGACCTTGTGCTGACGTGGGGGCTTAGGATAATAGAAAATAAATTTATATTTGCCTCACACATCGTGAGAGCAAGATCTTAGGAGGCGATTCCTCGTTGTGGGGTGATCCTCACAACGACTTTCACGTGCTAGTTACACGAGCGACAAGATGGCAAGTGCCGCACTGTCCAAGACGAATAAGGGCAAAGTGCCGACGGCCTCAACATGAGGTCTCGGCGGACTCCAAATTTCAGGAGCCGCCGTCATGAGCACGGTTGCCAACCCAAAGGCAACCGTACCGCTGAAGGCAGCCGACGCCAACCTCGGTGACACCGAGAAGCGTGCAAAGGCCAAAAAAGAGCTCAACGAGCACCTCGGCACGGACGTGGGCAACCCCCACGCAACGGATGATGCGATGGTGAAGGGTCCTCTGGAGGATGACCCTGACAAAGAGCATGACGCCGACGATGGCAAAAGCGACGACGATTGCGACCATCGCCATCGTCGTGCGGTGAACTCAAGCCGATTGCTCGAGGAGGGTAAGGCGTCCGCCGCATCGCCTGAAGATGCCAACGGCGGCGAGAGTGCCAAGAGCAACAGTCGTTGAAAGCAGTCACAGGGGAGTTCTCGCGAGAACGAGCTGGACGACGTCGCCACAAAGGCAATTTGCGATGACCGTCATAGGCTCGCGGAGTTTGCTGCTGAGGCGACAGGCCAACTCAAGATCACCACCGACGGTGGAAATGTGGCACCACTCAAAGGAATGGGGGTGGAACTCTCTTCCTACGATGTGACCGCAATGGGACAAGGCAGCACCCACTCGAGCGTTGTCGCCAATGACAGTCGCCTCCGAAAGGTGGGACTCCTTGAAAACGTGTACGCGAACCGTACCCTCTTGCACTGGGTAAGGGTGCACGAACAACACGAGGCCTTAGAGGCTATGGCCGATGCCTTGAAAACAACAGAGCTCAAGTTCGCGTTCGCCAACTTGTTGGCCCACGTCGGGCGGAGCATCACGGACCATGACCGCGATCGCCAGCTGCAGCACCTGGCCGCCCATGAGGCAAGCTGCTGATGAAACGACCTGAACAAGGCATTGATGAGCGTGACCCAGGTGCAAATGCAGTAGTAAGCGCAGCGTGCGACACTTCCGGATGCCACTGCCGGTGGCAGCGATGACTTGCCTACTTCGACGCCTTCGGGGTCGATCATAAACACATCCTTCCTCCTCAATGTGGATATCTTCTGAAAGGGAGTGAAGCTGAACGACTGGCTGAATCACATGGAGCACATTCTGTGTGTCCACAAGGCTGCACTCAGCCACTACGGCAACCTTGCCACGATGCGGCTTGAACAAAACCGTTTCAAGTATGTGGTCTAGGTGTGGACTGCGCAGCAACCGCACCTCAAGTGGCAATCCATGCCGTGGGAGGCCTTTTGCATGATTATACGTAAGAAGTGCACCTAACGTGATGAGGCGCAGCGCGCCTTCCACATGATCAAGGACTTCAAGCAGCTGGGAAGCTCGCTTGAATCCTACTTGAGCGAGATCACCGCACTCATGGAGGAAGCCAAAAGCTTCACCGAGGGCGATTAGACTCAGAACTTCAAGTACGCGTAGTGCATGCGGCTGGAGTATTTGCGTGATGGTCTCACCAACGAGAAGCAGAAGGACAAGACGACCACGACAGCCACTTGCCAAGCTTGGACAAGCTGGAGGACGTTGCGCGACAACATGAGCGAAGTGTATTCGGCAAACCTAAAGCATTACTCTGATGCACGGCCGAATGCACGTGCAAAGCAAGGCCGCGACATGCGCATGGACGTTGCAAGGGTTGATCGGTCAACTTGAGAGCGAGGCTGGGTTAAGGGCAAGCACACCGCAAACCCTCCAGTCAGGAAGGCTGGGGGACACAAGGGCCCCAACAAGAAGCATAGCCGTGAGAATGACGAGCTGTAGGTGGCCGGTGAGCATCGCAACGCAGCCTTTTGCAAAGGGCTTTGCCATAACTACATGCATTCGCCACTTTAGGGCCCAGTTTCCTGAGGCTACTGGTGGTGGACAAGAGGCCGCGACGTTAGCTGCAGTAGCAACACCTCGTGGGGATGGTGCAGCAGGAGGCCACGGACAGGGCCGTGGACAAGGTTGTGGTCGCGGCAATGGGCCCGGCCGTAGCAACAGAAAAGACTGTGGGGTTGGTTTTCCCCACCCCTGGGTGACTTTGATGGGGACCACTCTGGGGTAAAACTTGATCACGAGTGTGGGTTCATCTTTTCAGATGAGGATGTTAAATAATATACATTTTTTACGAGTTCAAATTTCTCTGTTGTTTTCTCTCCTCTTATTGAACCACATTCTACACTTGCTAACTGGCATTGCCCAGTACACCTTTCATCTCTAGACAAAATGCACGATTATACATGCTTAGTGGTGGCGACACCGACCACTGTGCAAGAGTTGCGTGACACAGTGATTGAAGCAAACGCCCTCAAAGCAATGAGCTCAATCACGTTCGCGGTACCTCTAGTCGATGTTTTCAACCTAGTCAAATTTAAAGACAGGAAGGTGCTAGCCAAATTCACACGTGCCCACAAGATGTGGACTTGAGTGGGTGAATCATGGGAGTTGCGACGAACGTCATACAGATACCGTGTTTATCACAAACTCGACTTGCTGTCATCGAGCCTGTTCACATAGCAAGTACGTTCATAGGAGCTAGGTGTCCTTTGAATTGCATCTAACTCCGACTTTAAGTCCATGCCAGCTTGTGTGCAATGAAGGTCAAGAGACGTATTCGACAAGATTGTCCATACTTCTTGGCGCAGTTGCAGCAAATGGAGGACGGCGTGAAGGAAGACACGCCACAAGGAATTAAATCTCTATAAGCAGGGTTCTCGATTGTATTCCAAGACCCACCGGATGGGCTTCCACCAGAAAAACACATGGGCCACACGATTCCGTTGCAACCGGATGCGACTCCTCCGTTCAGACCCATGTATCGCTTTAGTCCAGCAGAAAGGCGAGAGGCCAAACGCCAAATCAAGGAGTACCTTGCAAAAGGGTGGATTGAGCCTAGTAGCTCACCGTACGGTGCGCTGATCCTTTTTGTTTAATAGAAAGGAAAGTGGTTTATGCATGTGCGTGGATTACCGGGCATTGAACAAGCTGATGGTGAAAATTCGATTCCCCTTACTGCTGATTGAGCTCCTTTTTGACCAACTCCAAGGCAGAAAGGTATTTTCGTCCTTGGATTTGTCTTAAGGGTACCATCAAATCCGCATTACGGAAGATGATGTACCCAAAACGGCGTTTCAAACACACATGGGACACCATCTGTTCTGAGTGTTATGCTTTGGGCTTACAAATGACTCGGCAACCTTCCAAGGAGAAATGAACCGAACATTTGCCAAGCAACTCGGACAATTCATCTTGGCTTACCTGAACAACATCCTGGTTTTCTCCACATCAATGGAAGAGCACATAGAATATTTACGCAAATTTCTCGCAATCCTTCGGGAAAAAACGTTCTATGCCAAAGTGCACAACTACAATTTTGCACAAGATGAGCTCGAATACCTTGGACACATCGTCGGCAAGGACGGCATCCATGTCAACCCACAAAAGGTCCAAGCCGTTGTCGACTGGGCACACCTAAAAAATGTGGACCGAATTTGGAAAATTCGGTCTTTCCTTGGCCTTGCAAACTACTTTCGACGGTTTATGCCAGGGTATTTGTCCTTGGTAGCACCACTAACCAGGCTCACGCAAAAAGATGTGCGTTGGGAGTAGACATCTGATTACAAGAACGATTTTCTCAAAGTCAAAAAGCTTCTATCCATAGTGCTCATCCTAGCCCTTCCGGATCTAATGCAACCGTGGGAGGTGCAATGTGATGTGTCGGTAGTAGGAATCGGAGTCGTCCTCATGCAGAACGGTCACCCCGTTGTGTATGAGAGCCAGAAGCTCATCCCCGCAGAAACGTAGTACACGACTTACAATCAAGAGCTCCTTGTGGTAGTAGATGCTTTGAAGATGTGGCGTTGCTACCTTGAGGGTGTTCAAGGGGTGTGATGGTTGTGACCGACCATAATCCATTGGTGTTTTTCCAAACGCAACCGAACCTGTCAAGACGACAGGCTCGTTGGAGTGAATACCTGAGCTGATTCTCGTTCACGTGGGGATTTTGGCCAGGACGCATGAATGTGGTTGATCCACTAAGCCCACAGCCTTCGGAAGTTAAAGCAACTACCAAGGTTGGTGGGTGTTTTCTAGGCATTACAACAGCAACAGTACAATCACCAAATATCCATGACACCTCTGTGGCAACCACCACAAGAGATTATCTATTACAATGGTTTTGTAAACAAGATCCGATTGGGATACTGTGTGGATTCTTGGTTTCAAGACTCTTGAAATCTAGACAAGTATGGCAGGAATCTTCTGGCACAGAGAAGAAGATGTTGTGCCAAACTCGGGAGACCGTGGAGCAAAGATTATCTCCCAGTTCCATGACCCGCCGGTCGCAGGTCATGTGGGATCCCAAAAGACTGGACAAGCACTCTCGGACCACTACTAGTGGCCGGGATGGAGTGTCGATGTCCATACGTTTTGCATGATATGCGACCCATGTCTTCTAAATAAGGCTAGTAACAAGAAGCCTGTTGGAATTCTCCAATAGCTTCCCATTCTCGGGACTCTATAGGAGTGCGTTAGTATGGACTTCATTACGGGTCTTCCGGACACGGCCCGTTGCCACGATGTAATACTAGTGGTTGTGGATCTTTTGACGAAGATGACACACTTCATTCCTATAACCACTGACGTGAACGTAGAGGAGACCGCTCGTCTCTTCTTTGAGGGTGTCGTAAAGTACCATGGCTTGCTGTTATGGGTTATCTCTGATGGAGATCAAAAATTTACTAGTAAGTTCTGGCAAAAGATGTATGAGTACTTCAGTAGTGAGTCGAAAATGTCGAGAGCATTTTAGCCTCAAACGGACGGACAAACATAGCGCATGAATCGCACTCTGGAGGAGATGCTCCGCATGTGCGTGGACCCTATCATGCATGATTGGGATGAATTCCTAGCACAGGCAGAGTTTGCGGTAAACAACTCGGTGAACAAGTCCACATAGTTCACACCGTTTGTGTTGAACAGTGGTCGGCATCCACTGGTACCCTCTTCATTGGTGAAGAGTGGGAGTACAGAAGGGCAGGTTCCTTCCGCTCAAGCCTTTGTGGAATGCATTGACTCCTTGTTAGAGGATGCGAAGGGTCACCTTCAAGCAGCTTGGCAGCGAAATAAAGGCATATGCCGACAAAGGTCGTCGGGAGGTCTCGTTTGACATCGGTAACAAAGTGCTGCTTAGCACTAAAAACCTACGGTTGAAGTCGCCAGGTGCAAGAAAACTTCTACCAAAGTGGATTGGGCCATTTCCCATTGTGGCACGCATCGGGCCAGTGGCATATCGATTGCTACTTCTGTCGAGTATGAAGATACATGACGTGTTTCATGTGAGCGTGCTGGCTCCATACACGGCAGACAAAACCGTTCAGCCACCGCCAGCAGTCCTTGCTGCAGACGATCAATACGAGGTCCTTCGCCTACTCTAGCACCGAGAGCGTACTCTTTAATCACGCGTTGTTAAGGAGTACCTCGTTCATTGGGCTGGTTCTAGACCTGAACATAATTCATGGGAGCCCGAATCTCGGTTGCCCACAAGGGTGGTCAACGAGTACTAGAGCGAGCTTGCAACTTGCACAGATCGACGCGTGCCAAGAGGTACCACCTGAATACAGCAAAAGTGAACAACATTCCCACGGGGTAGCATTCATGGATAGCAACCATGGGAGGTAGGGGATGCCCAACATGGTTGTCGCGTGGACGCTCCAGCCTAAAGGGGGGAGACCGCTAGGCGTGCTGACCTACAAGCTACAGCTTAGGTCCAAGTACCATGCACGTGTTCATGTTTAGCTGGTGATTGAAATCATTTATTTTCTTTCACAATGTTGATGACTCAGTAACTGACAATTTTGCTTGTTGTTCATGAACCGAGATGGTTCATAACAAGTGGGGAGGAATGAAGCGCAAGGACCGGTTCGGCCCTCCCTCCTTGCTGAAGTGAGGGGTGGTTATGCACCATCCTTCGTGTCAACAAGGGCTGGCCGGCGACCATCATTTTGCTGGCCGCGAGCCAGTTCGCTGTCGGCCGGCTGGATGGCCGGCGGCCGGCCAAGTGTCCGGTCGACCACAGGCCGGCCAGCCTCCAGCCGCCGATTGCGGCCTCAGCCCGATCGGCAACTGAGGGGCCACGAGGACCTCGAGGGCGAGGCCTTGTGGCCTCGTGCCCTCGCCCCCCCTCTCCCTCCTTGCAAATAGGCAAGCGAGGACGACAGATAGGGGGAGCGAGATTGAGGAAGAGAGATCTCGCGCGAAATCGCCAACGTGCCTCGCACGCGATGATTTCATGCTAGAACGGCAAAACGTAAATCGAAGTTCATTTGCGACAAAGTTTGACATAAAATAAATGAAATAACTCGTGCGAACATACGAGTTTGAGGTAAAACCCCCTGTTTGGGTCCCAAAACTAGGGATAAGGTTAAAAACGGAAATGGGCCTCCGGAGAGTCAAAACATTCGAGTCTCCCTGTTCTGGATTGTTGATGACGGTTGCCCCTCAGTCTTGCGAAGGGGGTAAACCCCTGACGCGGACTGAGAACGCCATTGTGCAAACTCCAAGGACGACGTGAGAGCAGGAGCTGAAGATTCGACCCGTTACAAACTGCCTCCATGTTGAAAACAACGTTAGAAGAGAAATGTTACTCTTTACAACATGAACGGACAGAATTAAGCCCATGAATTTACCATTTCATTTGTAACTTCAGTGAAAGCAAAAAATGTTATTTTAAGTGAAATTTAACTTCATGTTTATTCTAATGATTTCTATTTATAGAAAAAGAAAGAAAAAAAACAATTGTGTTTTGATTTGATTATTTATACATTATCATTGAAGCTAAAAAATCATTGAAGCTTCCCATAGACTTCTAATGAAATGAAAAATGTTTTTCTTGTTTTAATTTGTTCAATTTTTTTTTATCACTCAATTCGATGCGTGGTTCATTTTTTTCTGATGAGGCAAAATGTCTCATTAGATAGACCTAGATTGAGGTATGGTGTCTGTGCAAAAAGGTCTCATCGCATGATTTTGACATTTGATTCTTTAGTAGAACATGTTCGGACTAGGAAAAATCTTCTGTGTAAGTTTGAGGCCTGAAGGTTGATTTCAAATTAGTCGGTGAGAAAAATGGAGCGGCCTCGCAGAGACTGGGGCTACTTACCGCAAATAAGTTTTGTGATGAACCAGCATTGTTAATAAGTTGCAAGTTGAATCACGTAACACAATAAAGTTTAGTACTCGTCACTAACGAAGTAATTGTCCCCCAAATTATTGGCCTGGCGTTCTCTGGGACTAAGATGCCAGAATGACGAAGACTGTGGCGCCGCACCACCAACCAGTGCGCGCTACTGACGCGTACTGGCTGGGTACAAAGTCTCATGCCTCAGTGCACCGTCCTTTAATCACTGCCCAATTGGAACACACTCACTCAGCAATGGCGCGCTCGCCGCCTCTCACGCCTCTTCCGCTCCTATTCCTACCGCTGCTTCTGCTGCCCCTTCTGCTCGCCCGTGGGACGGTAGGCGTGTTTCTGCTGCCACGTGACAACAGGGCGCCACAAGCCCCCATCAACTGGAAAGGGGACTTGGGCGATTGGTGCTCCTTCGATTTTGAAGAGCCGCTACTCTCTCAGCATCAGGTGGGGGCGAGCGAATGCCAGAAGCTGTGTCGGGACACACGCGCATTCACCCGTTGGGATGCCAAGTGATCCTCCGGCACGCCAAATGTGTGCAGGCTCTACGGAGGCGCCCCGAAGAAGTCGAGCGGAAGACCTGTGACACAGATGAAATCGGGATACAGCGACTGCAGCGTGGTGCAGTGCATCGCCTGGCGCGACAAAGGCGACTGGGCCGAGGCGTGCGACTTTCAGGGAATGACCTGTTCGCGGCTCACGGTACCCCAGGCGAGGCTTGCAGCGGCATATGCAGTCTCACCGACGGCTGCACCCACTACTCGTGGACGTCCTTCAGCGGCGGTACGTGCTGGATGGAGCAAGGGCTCGTGTCGCGGCTCGACGCCGCTTTCACCGGTGACTACTCCACGGTGTGCGGCGTCATTGCGGATAGGATCCCGCACCTGCCGGGGTCGCCCTACACGTGCCTCGAGGACGACGAGATTCTCAACGTTGTCAACTACGCGCCGCTGCTCCGCTTTGACTCCAAGGCCACGGAAAACTGCCTTCCAAGCTCGGCCGAGGACTACTTCAAGCTGAGGAAGAGCGGATCCCGCAGCCGAGTGTGCAATGCCGACTACGGCTCAATCGCCGGTGTATTACTCGTACCAGGTGTGCGGCGGCGCCGTCATCATCATGTACTGGTTCTTCTATGGCTACCAGGGCAGATGCATGTCTCTTGGCGGGAGCCATGATGCCGACTGGGAGAGGGTGGTGGTGAAAATTGAGAGGGGCTCTGACGTCACCAGGGTGATGTACTACCAGCACAAGGGCCAGTACACCAGGCTGTGGGGCAACTTGGAGCTGGTCGCCGAAGACCAACGGACGGCGAAGACGCACCCAGTGGTGTACGTCGGAAAGGTTGCGCATGGCAGCTATCACAACTCTGGCGGCAGCGTCCTGGACTGCGCCTACTGGGAGGACTTCCGCAAGCCGGGCTCGCCGGACATGAAGATGAAGACGTGGTTGAACCTGCAGAAGCTTCGCAAGGACGCTTCCGCGCCTGAGTGGATGCGCGAGGAGCCGCCCTCAGTGTTTGAGATATCACCCCCCCTTCATCGAGGGGAGAACCTCTGCGAGCTGGAGCCTTGCGTGGGTGGTACCAGCCCTTTGTGTGTGGACGTCTGTGGATGCTCCAGGTCAGATGTACAGGGTGGTTTCTTTTAGAAACTAGAAGGTCCTCAGTTGCGCTTGTGCTTGCGCTTGCGCTTGTGCTTGTGCGTGTCCTTGCCTGTGCTTGCGTTTGTGCTTGTGCTTGTGCTTGTGCTTGCGCTTGTGCTTGTGCGTGTGCTTGCCTGTGCTTGCGTTTGTGCGTGTGCATGTGTGTTTGCTTATGCTTGTGCTTGCGCTTGTGCTTGTGCGTGTGCGTGTGCTTGTGCCTGTGCTTGTGTTTGCGCTTGTGCTTGTTCTTGTGCTTGTTCTTGTGTTTGTGTTTGTGCTCTTTCTTGTGCTTTGGCCTATGTTTGTTCTTGTTCTTGTTCTTGTGCTTGTGCTTGTGCTTGTGCTTGTGCTTGTGCTTGTACTTG
>SZWC01004768.1:21397-47761 GCA_023375785.1 Penium margaritaceum | reverse complement strand
GGGGGGTGGAGGGGGGGACTTGATGAAAAACAACTAGGGCTTGCAGTTAATTGCTTGCTTGACAGAGAAGGAGCAGCAATGAATGCAGCAGGGAGAAGTAAACAAACGGCAGAACGATGAGCTACATAAGGACAGGCAGACGGACGTGCGCACTGCCGCTGCATAGCATGCGCTCACCTTTGAGGGCGGCGTACACGGCAGGGTCAGGCCAAAATATCTTCACAGCCGCAGCACCCTGCTCCTTCATGATGCGCACCGCGGCGCCAAAGTCGAGTGGCCGAGACGAAAGCCCTGATCCAAAGTTTAGCCCAAGCATCCACCCCTGCTGCTGCTGCTGCAACAGCCGCCGGCCAGTGGCTGTAGTACCTGCTGCTCCTAGTCCAGTGGCGCTGAAGTTGACCTTTTCTGTCACTTGAAATGCAATGCTCCTTGACGCAGCAGCAGCAGCAGCGGTGAGAAGTGAGCAGCAGGCGAGCAGGTAGGAGAGGGATGCGACGAGCACGACTAGCCGCCGCTGTAGGTGAAGGTAATGGCGCCGCAGAAGGGCTGCACCAGACGGTGCACTGCTGCGCGCCATGTGAAATGGTGAGTGAGGGGTCCTAGGGCCCTTAAGGAAGGAGAGCCTTGTATGGGTGGGGAAAAAGAGGGAGGGCGGGCAGGGAGGCGGGTCGGGAAAGGGGGCAAGCCACGTAGGCCAATCTTGATCCGGCGAAAGGGCTGATCGGTGAGCGGCCCTAGGTGATTGGCTTGTGGTCTGGCTTCCAGTGGTTTGACGGAAAAGCTCGAACATCTGCACACGTCTGGCGGAGACTGCTGCAGACCAGGAACTAGGGTGAGATTCGTATCTGGGAGTGCCCGAGCTCATCTTTATCTCGGAACCCCGAGGCACTCACTGGACCTACTGCCTCTCTGCTCTCTTCCCTCCCCTGACCGGGGGCCATTCACTGACCGTCTACGTAGCCTTCTCGTGCGGCGGCGACGTTCCTACCCGTGGCCGTCACGTAACCCGCCCAATAATGGTCATAGACGGTCAAGCCGGGGGACGTCGAGCTCCGCGGAAAGTTTTCAGGTGCACAGCCGATGGTGGCCGTCCCTAGGTCCTTCTGATCGCCTTAGCAGCGCAGCTCCTTCCTAAGCGCGGAGGCGCGCGCGAGTCGCCATTGACGATGGGAGCTGAACCACACCATCCGCATCGCTCTCGTATGTGCGACTCTTGAGATAGGGCGGTTATGCGCGACGCCATAGCCGACTCGGGAAAAAAAACCATCTACCGTTGACTGTCAGTATTTTCGCCGGATATCAGGTCACTTTCGACTTCACCAAAACATTTTTTTGCACGTGCGAGTCGTTTTGGGAGACTAAACTCCGCCTGCGTTGAAAGGGAACCTCCCAGGCCCCGCGGTAGCGGGGCCTGGGAGGTGCCCGAACCTTAATAAAACCCCAAACCCCCGTATGTTACGAGGGGGGTTTCTTTAAACTATTTTTCCATCCCGATTTCCAGGGCGAATTAGGGTAAGTGGCGAAAACACTCCAAGTCAACGCCCGTTAGGCGAAATTCAAAATTTTAGCTGGTAGCTGGCATAGCGTCTCGGGCGAGGTATGGCGGCGCACAAATTTCCCGCTTACGATAACAGTGCCGTGGTCACGCATGGCTATTGCACTGTTGCGCCGTGCAACACTAACGGAAACGATCATTTGGGGGCGAACCGAGGAGAAGAGGCCGTGGTTTGCCGAATCGCGCCGACTTTTCCAGAAGAGCGCAATCTGTGTGGAGATCCGCAACAGCCTAAGTTAGTCATTTCAAACTAAGGATTTGCGCGCTTCAATAATAGGGTCAATAATGTCGGCTGAGCGACTTCCCACAATAATGCCTCTCACTGAGTCTCGAATACTGATACGGGAAAAGGGAACCTTGTTCTGCACCGAGACATGCTAGCATTGCGTAGCTGGAAGCAATCTTCATGGGCGGCAGGATCGGGTGACAACTGCTCTGCAGGTGCTTTTTGACGTGGACAGGACTGTCATTTTAATCTGTAGTGGTGGCACCAAGGACGACCAACTGATGTTAAGGATCATGTGCGGCAGTTCTGTCGTATGGGCAAGCGCACAAGATATTGCCGAAAACATAGGCGAGCCTGTACTGTTGGAGGAGACAAAAACAACGGTTTCTCATTAAGCGTGATGTCCGAGGACCGGACAGCAAACTGACGTGATAAAAATGCTGGTTCGGACAGCTCACAGCCAGAAAGAAACACTTGTTGTGTTTTCCACATGTGATTCCCACAATTGATACGGCGAACATAAATTAGATGTTTCATGTAGAAATCTGCTAAGTAGGTAGCGTCAAAACACGGAAGCTCTTAATGTTTCACACGCGAGTGGGTCAAGGAATAACCTGGAACTTTGTCAAATCCCCTCTTCTTACAGGTCATACGCGAACCGCGTCGTGATAGAGCAAAACCGACATTTTGAAGTTACGCATTAATTTTGTGGTTATAGTTATGATTGTTTGACGATTCGATCCGTTGTATTTCCCACTTCATTTTGTGCTCTCTTTCCTTTTGTAAAGAGCCCGTTTGAGTATATTCAATTCAATAAACATGAATAAACCCGATGGACGAAGGGTACGGTAAAAACCTCTCACCTAACATGGCAAGGTTTCAAAAATATGTGGTATAGGGGCATAAGTTTGTTTTTTTTTGTTTTGGAGGTAATGAAAATCGGCCCCTAGTGGTTGGTTATCCCTTTCCAACCTCCACATGGCCCTTGCAATTGACCTTACCAACAAGCATAGTCAAACCTTTTCTATGATTTTTATTAAAACATAAAATATTCAACCTCTACATTCCTTCTCCTTTTGGACCAAATCATTGTTGACTTCCACTTAAAACAATTGGCTTCACAACAAGCTCTTATGGCACGCACACTCACCCATATGAGAGGCATGGCCTCAGATCCTCCCCCTTTTGCAAGGAGCGCCCTCACGACATGTGTACAGGCGTCCCCCTAACATAATGCACGATGAAGTGCCATATCCTCCTCCAAGGGTGTGTGCCAAGGTGGTGCCTTTGAGGGTACTACCCTTCAGGGAACCACCCTCGCACACACTCCTTGGCTGCCTATTCAAAACCATTTTAAACGGGCACCGTGTTCCACCCTTTACTCCGCTATAGTCACCTTCAGCATCCAAGATTCTGGCTCCCTCAAGTTGTGTTCAAATCTATAGCCAACCCAATGCACAATATAATCATTGACCAATCGTGCGTGGAGTGTACACTCACAGTGCTGGAGGATGCGGTGCACCTAGCATTGGCCTTCACAGCCAGGACAAGAGGTGTGGTTGGCTGAACAGACTCATCCGCTTTGTGTGGTGCAAGTAGACTCACATGGAACACGTTATCAATTCACAGTGCGGATGGTGGGTCCAACTGGTGTGCCACTAGTCGTACAGCGTGCGTGATCACAAACGGTTCGAGCAACTTTGGAAACATCTTCCGTGCATCTGCTGTCTTTACCCATAACTTCTTTGTGCTCAGAATCACTCAATCACCGACGAAAGAATTGACCTCATGTCGGTTTTTGTTTAGCATAGGCCTTTTGGCGTTGTTCAGCAACGTACACATGTGCTGTTACATCACGCCAAAGTACATCCATTCTTTTGACAAAGGCCTAGGCCTCATCTCCTCCGCCCCCGTGTTTCACCATAGAAGCGCGTACCACCGCATGCCGACCATGGTTGAGGAAGAAGGGAATATAGCTTGTCAACTTGCTTTGCGCATTATTGACAACGAACTCCGTAAGAGTGAAGAAGTCATCCCAGTCCTCCATTGTTGCGTCCATGTACATGCATAACATTTGTTCCAATGTACGATTAACTTGCTTTTTCTGTCTGTTTGTCTGTGATGGAAATGCACTTGACATCTTCACTCGCGTCCCAAATTGCTCATTGACTGGCTGCCAAAAGCGGCTTGTAAATCAAGGGTCATAGTCCGAGATGATCTTTACTCGGATGCCCTGGTACTTCACAACAACATCATAAAAGAGGCGTGTTATTTTCTCTATAGTGATCTGTGACATTTTCGACGTGAAATACACCTTAAAGATAGCACTTTCGATCACCACAAAGATGACATCATGATCCTTTGTTGTTTGCGATAGGCCAGTCTTGAAATCCATAGCTGAAGAACCCATGGAGCGTTTCGTAGCTCTAAGGGCTGGAGCAGTCCCCCATGTGCCTTGTTGCTTTCTTTGCTTTGGAGGCAAAGGTCACAAACTGCACAGTACCTCCGTATGTCATTACTCCATCCCGGCCACAAGCAATACTCGATAACTGCCTAGCTTGTCTTCTTGAGGCCCATGTGCCCGACTACTAGAGGGTTATGGAACTCAAACGGTATCGGGTCATATAGTTTTTCCACGTGTGGAATCATCACTTGTTTTTCATGCCAGGAGAGGCCTTTTGCTTCAATGAGGCCATGTCGTTCAATGTTCCGTGAATCTTGAAACCATGGATCGACAGTGTAGCCCATGCACATCCGGTTCCTAGAAGAGTTCACTTGCACTAATGGCCTTGGGGTTGGGCGGAGTAGGTTTGCATGTTGAGTTGATGTCTTTGTCAATGTAGCAAACTCACATTCCAATGAGTTCATCCTTCCAACCATGATTTCCACACAAACACAATTTTAGCTCAGCGGGTCTGCCACATTACTTCGGACGGGCCAATATTGCCACGTGAACGAGTACCAACTCAGGTATTCAATCTAACACGCTTGACGTCGAGACAGACTGGCCTCTGTTTGGAAATACATCAAGGGTTTGTGATCGGTAACCACTATGATTTCCTCGTCTGCTCGTTCCATGTGACAACTCCAAATGTTAATAGCATGCACGGCGGTAAGAAGATCTTGTTCTCTTGTGGAGTAACGTGTCTCTACATCGAAACATTTATTACTCTCGTATGCTACATGGTGGCTGTCTTGCATGAGCACTGCTCCAAAGCTAACAATCGATGCATCACACCCTACTTCCCATTACTTCTTTGGGTTCAGGAGGGCTAGCACATGCAAAATGCTACCATGTTCTTAACATTGGTAAAGGTTGTTTTGCATTTGTCTATCCAACGCCATTGTGTTGTCTTGTGTGTGAGGACTGTGAGCTTCCTCACCAAGGAAGAGTATCCGATCATGAAGCACCTGGTGTAGTTTAACAGGCCAAGAAAAGATCGTAGCTCATGTACGTTCTCAGGATGGGGCCATTCTTTCATGGCTTATACCTTGCGCAGGTCCAATCGGATGTCATCTCTGCTCACGATGTGACCGAGGTAATCAAGTTCCTTTTGTGCAAACTTAAACTTGCTCATCCTTCCAAAAATTTGTTTTTTGGGAGAATTTCCAATACCTGTCGTTAGTGCCTTTTGTGCACTTCTTTTGTCTTTGAGAAGATCAAGATGTCATCAAGATACACCAACACAGACTTCTCGAGTTGATTCTAAAACACACAGTTCATCACATCTTGCAAAGTTGTAGGTGCATGGGTCAACCCAAAAGAGGGCACAAGAAATTGGTAGTTTCCCAAGTGCGTGAGGAACGTTGCTTTAGGTACATCCTCCGTGATGTGAATCTGATGGTACCCTTGAGAAAGATCAAGCGATGTGAAGATCCTTGCTCCATAGAGTTGGTCAATAAGGTCCTCAATTTGTAGTAGTGGACATATGTTATTCATTGTAAGTTTTTTCAATGTGCGATAATCTACACACATGTGTAGACCTCCGTCCTTCTAACTTAAGAAGATGACAGGTGCGCCAAAGGAGGAAGATCTTGGCTCAATCCACCCATTGCGCAAATACTCCTTGATTTGTGTTTCTACTTTCTTCCTCTGAGTTGGGCTAAGCTGACACATTTCTTGAAATGGAGGCGTGGTACTAGACTTGAGTGGTATGGTATGACCCACCTTCGACGCCGGAGGTAGGGTGTCTAGTAAGTCCTCGAATACATCTTGAAAGTCAAAAATGTCTGCCAAACCTTTCGGGGGGTCTTATCTTGGTTTTTCTTCATGGGTTCTCCACAAAGTGGCCGAGAAGTATTGAGAACCTTGACACAACCGTCTCTTCACATGCATCGCAATCAGCACTACAAGTGTGTTCAACTCAAGTCGAAGCATTTGAGGTCTTGGAGGAATGGTATATTTTTGCCACTCATTCACCACTTCAATTGTTTCTTGTTATACACAGATTTTTGCTTTATGGTTCACCAACCACGGATCTCCCAAGACAACATCAAATGGGTCCATAAGATCAAAGACTGTGAGGTGGGTCTTTGTGCAGAATCCTCCAAGGGAGAGCCGGACCACTCAATCACCACGGATTGCTACCTCTCAATTCTCTCCCACGACCACCTTCCCTTGTCTTGGGGTTTGTTTAAGGTCGAATGCATCAAGGAATGCCATTTTCACAAAGGAATCCTTTACTCTAGTGTCTTGAAGAATGTAAGCCGATGTACAATTCACACTTTCCCAAAACTGCATCGTTATGCTGGCATACAAACTGTACATGAACAAACTCACTCGTTGTGTGGCATGTAAGTGGTAAACTAAGTAGGCATGGCAACATCGACGGAGCTCCACCATGTTACCCACGGTCTCCCACATGTGCTACCCTCAAGAAAATCTTGTTTCATAACCTCCAGTCCTGGAACTGGGAGACATCAAAGTCCTCATGTAAGGGGACAGCTATTGTGATCGATGTGAGTGTTTGCTTTTCATGCGCTTGTTGTTCTTCTTAGACAATTTCCTTGATTTTCTCTCTTGTTTCCACAACAAAGCAGTCAAGATTATCAAGATTCTCTATTGTGGCATACATTAGTGGAAAAAAGCGGTCAGAGTAGAGAGAGTTAGATTGGATGAATAATGAGAACATTGTTGAGAAGTATTCAGATGAGAAGAATTTGAATTGCTTCACATGATCATCCACAAACATGAAAAACCTCTCATCTCCCAAGCTGCTTGATTCCCCGGGTAGTCTTTTACTCTCTACGGCTAGGGTTGGTGAGGATCTTGCTAGTATCCACATGGTTTTACACTTGGATGGTCAAGGCCAACTTGCTAAGCTGTTGAGTGAGGGCATCCACGACCATGCTGCCTACTACGGACTCGGATCCTTTGAATAGCTCTAACAACTGGCTGGTGCTGTCCTCCAGGCGCGCTAAGAAAGCCAACACAAGCCAGCCGAGGTCTTGCATTACGGCTGCCTGTAGCATTTGCAGCCATGCCATCTCCAATACCCTTGCCTGGGCAAGCGCCACCATGCTGATGTCCTTGCGTACCCTGCCGCACAAGACCTCCAAAAGGTCTGTTATCTTGACCAGGGCAGAAGGCTTGCCCCTGTGGGGGACCTTTGTGCTCATGTTGTGGGGTGTTCCATGCAAAGTACCCTGGATCATTGCACGCTCTACATGTGGTGGTGCCAGGCTAAGATGTTTTCCGCTCTTGAATATGTGGCTCTTTAGGCTGTGAAACGTGTCCCTCGAGAGGGCACTTCCCCCCTCCGTTCCCATGGAAGCTTGTGAAGTCGGTCTTTGTCGCATGCCCTGGAGTTTTCGTGCCCTATAAGGCCAAGTTCCCGTTGTATATCTCCCAAACATTCATTGTTACCACCCACAAACTTATGGTCTTCTTCTGTTATGCAATGGAACTTGAGTTGTTCACTGGCAAGGCCATTGAGGAAGAGAGTGATCTTTGTTTCTTCATTCATGTGACGTGGTTGGACACGCTGGCATCAGTCGAAGAAGACCTCCACGTAACGTTTCAAGGTCATGTTCCCTTGCGAGAACCTTTCCAGGTCAACATTTGCTGCCTCGGAGTCCACAGGGTGTGAGAACAGCTCCCCTGTGAGTTCCTCATACTCTTCCTATGTGGGGCTACCCTGTAACTCCTTTGTGTGCCATACATTTGCCAGCTGTTCGAACTACTCGCGAAACACTACTAACATGCCCTGGGCCCCCCAATCCTCCATAAACACCTTCCTCAGTTCTAACTGTAGCTTAAACTCTTTTAACCACGTGTGTACGTTGAACTTGCCATCGTACTTATGAGTAGGGTCAAACACAAAACGACCCATCATACGAGTGGATGACAGTCCCCCAACTGTGGCGGGTTGCCCTACGAGTGTGGAGGTAATCTTTGGTGTTGGCTACATGATGGCACAACGCATCTCAGCTTGGGCTTGCTCCTGGCGTTCGAATGCGCGTTCAGCCGCCTCTCCTATCGCGCACACCACTGCAGCTTCATAGATCTGGGCCACCCCATGTTGTTTCGTTTTCAGCACTTCCCTTATGATGGATTCCCCCTTAGCACAATGAAATGCAATAGCAAACTCTCCATGAAGCTTCTTATTCTCCTCCCATAGCTTTCGACTAACAACGTAGCTGCTGCTGACCTGTAACCAAAACATAGCCACAGTTTTCTTGTGCCTATGCGCCAATGCACCCATGATGCCGACAACAATGTTGTAGTCTTTTGAACTGAGTCGCGTTTTCATTATCGCAAAATCCTCCTCCACTTCAAGCAGGTGAACGATCTTGAGAAAAGCACAGTGAATGCTTGGGGAGCCTGCGAGAAAAACGTTGTTTAGGGATTCTTTATCGCCTATACAATTGGTGTTGGAGCTCTTCAGATCACGTGTGGTAGTACCCAAAGGGCTTGGTACCTGAGAATCTTTCCCAACAACTTCGACACAAAGGCGATGGTCAGAGGGCGGCTTGTCCTTGTTGCCATTGCTACCATCCTTGAAATGGATGCGGCGTCTTCCAACTAGCTCAAGGAAATGCTTCGGCCTGTGGCAGATGCCCGCATCGGCCTCCTAATCATCTTCCTCCAACTAATGTTCCATGACTTTGTCGTCTGATGTCTCAGCAACTTCAAGGTCAAGAGTGGTGTCACAATTCTCGTCCTCTCGCATGCCCTTAGGTTCTTTGTTGTTGGCCGTCATCCCCTTTTCCGAGACGTTCTTGTCCACTCCGTCTTAGAGGGTGACATTCTTGAATCATGAACATCATCGCCTGGATTTGCATTTAGAATAAGCTCATGAATAACCTCAGCCGGTTCTGCCTCGACCTCCTTAGGGGGATCTTGGCGCTTTCTTTGTTGTCAAAGATAAAGTGCTCCCGGCCATCTAATGGTGCGTGTATTAAAAGAAAAGTGATAGACATGTAAGTAGATACAATAATGTAAAATACAAAAATGAACAAATTTCATGGCCACCGTAATGCACGCTACAATACACAACCCTGTTCGGTCATCGGTTGGGGGAGGGGAGGGGAGCGAGTCTCCCAACTACGTGGTGACCATTTAATTGTGTGTATGTATGCCATCAAATGTGAATACACTAGTGCATGTTTTTTTTCTATCATCACATAAAATCCACACATTGAAGAGGTACACTTTGCTAAAACACTCTACCTATTTAGGGAGGGGGGGAGCTTGGACTCTGGATGACCCCTCCCCTCCCCCCCCAATGGTTGTGTACTAGGAAAGTGTAACTGGTCATTGTATACAGTCAACATGATTGAAGATCTTTGATCGTCCATTGTCGATCGTAAGAGATCACCGATCAACAAACGGACATACATTAGTGAACAACTTTTGTTTTCTCATCACTTGAGAGAAAAACACCACCCAGATACACTTCGCTAATACAATCTACCCTTTTGGGGGAGTGACATGAAATCCCCCGTTAAATGTCCTCTCTGCCAAATTTAAGTTGTATTGGTAAAGTTCTTATGGAATGTGTATCTCATGGAGACGTAAAAACCTACAACAGTGTACATGATATGCTATTGTACAAAAATAGTTTCTCTACAAGACACGCGCCAGCTAAACTTCTCCTATGCAATCGAGGATTTGGGGGGGGGGACAAGCTCCGCAGTTTGCTATGGATGAAACCACGATCGAGTAATTACATGAATACTCTCGACAAGAAGCCAGTTTCCGTTCGATTTCATGGAATCTGAAAGTAAACATCTGATTTGAAGATGTATGTACGTCTATCGTACGTTTCACCCATAATATCTTTCTTTTTTTTTCTTGTTAAAATTATAACATGCAATTCCCAACGCACAGGCACCATGTACATTGTTTTCCATGTGAACAGAAGACGGTTACCTCTTAAGACAAGTTCATGGACATTACCCAAATCTATGTACCTAATACACGCAATGTGGTGTGTATACAATGGGGACGATCTACTATACCTCAATTGTCATGGTCGCTCATTACATGATGGTCGACAGCTGATGGTGGGTGAAAGTCACTAGCTCATGTTGTTGAAGCTGTTTATTGATCTCGTGAAGCTCTTCCTTCTCTTGTCATTCCTAGAATCAGATTATGAAGCAGATGGAATATTTTCTTCGAATGGGGAGTATGCTCAAGGATCAAGTCCTTTCTCCAAGTTAAGGTTCAGCAAAGTTATGGGCTATAACACTCTAACAAGACCTTCCAAGAGTCAGCCAGTTACAAGAGCTAGAAACATTGGTCTTTGTCTGAGCACAGGAGGCACAAGCTAATTCTGTGTCACCCATTGTTGACATAACTGTAGTGGATGTAGCCTGTACTAGAGCTGCTGTGGGTGCTTCTCCTGCTACTGATGCTACTCCTCAAGCACCTCTCCTGGTGATGTTGTTTTGTTGATGGACTTGAGAACAGGGCTTTGGCTGTTGCATAACAAGGAAATGCTGCGCGTGATGCTGCTACTTCTCATTGTCATCCTCACAATGATCATTTGGCCTCATGAGGTGGAAATTCTTGACCAATTCTAGCTGATGTTGCGACTGTCGCATTTATTGTTGTACCAGCTACTACTCCTATCTCTTCTTCAACTACTCTAGTTGTTGAAACTTCTACAATAACAAAAAAAATCTGTTCAGGCCCTTCCTGGAGGGACGGGTTGTGCAACGGTACTAGGGATTCATCACCTTGAGGAACACCCAAAAATTCATGGTGACATCTGTTGCTAATGTGAACCGTGGTTTGGCAGTTGCAATGCAGCTCTTAGCTAAGCAAAAACATTCCCGTTGAATAAGGATGTACCACAGAGGGGGATGGAAGGAAGTCCAAAAACGAGAAATGTTGGATCAAGAAGTGAAGTTTTGGAAAGGGCTAGATGGGGATTAGTAAGGAGCCACCTGTTCGGCCAAGTGAGCATGGCGCGATTGTCATCTCATCCATTTGGCACCTTGGTGATTCCGCAGTTCACCTATTGGTTTGTAGATTGCTCCCAATCGGATCATATCCATTTCGAGTAATGTCATGAGTGGCCTACTTTGTGCTGATGAACGATGTAGGATACCTAAGAATCACTATGTACTTAAAAATGATAGCATAAGTGAGCGGACATAGGATGCATGCACTATGGCTCGCACACACGGGTGGGTCTTGCCTTTGAATTACACAACTCCTGTACATCGACGGGTCTCGGTAAACCTTCCATTTTTCTATGGTTTCATACAATCTTGTAAGCAACAAGATATAGGAGGCCGATGCGTGCTAGCAGTGTGGCTTCCACATAGTGATGAACATACAGAACCCGGCTCCTACACACAGGTGGGTCTTGCCATAAATTGCAAGAGATGCACGCTAAGTACGATAATGCAACCACGATCCAAGGTGATGTATCAAAAGGCACAAAGAGAAGTGGGTAGCACAAAATGAGGTTCATGATCAAACATGGGACCCAAGGAGGTCACGGGAGGCAAGGAGCCTGGTAGAAGATAAGACCAATGAGGAGGTCTTGTCAATAACCTCTTGGAGTGAATCAAGGGACAGGGTGGAGATGTAGGACTTAGTGAGGCTGTAGGCAACGAGGATGGTAGGACAACGGCAAATAAGGGCGATGAGCCGATGATGAATATTGGTAAGGAAGGGTGAGGGAACAGATGATTCAAGAGAAGGCGTAGGCAAAAGGGGGTCCGATGAAGAAGATGAGGGAATGTTGGGTAAGGAAGGAGGGCAGTAGAGATAATGAAGGCGTTGTCGAGCCTATTTGTGGGCACAAGCGGACACTGGGAGTGAAGAGGATGAAAAGGAAGGAGGGGTTAGCAGGCCGAGAAGATCAAAAGCGGAGGAAGGAGAAGAGAACAAAGAAGAGGAAGGTGGGGTGATCAGTGGCGAGGGTTGGGGGGAAGCGGTACATGAGGAGGGAGAAGAGGGAGGAGAGTAAGGGTGAAGGTGGTATTGGTCGAGGGGGATGAAGAGGGAGGTGTGGAGGGGATGAGGGAGAGGACCGAGGAGAGTGGGGGAGGTTGAGAATGGAGATTGGAGAGGAGGTGGCGAGAGGGGAGGAAGGCAAGAGAAGGCAAGGGATGGCAGTGGAGGTTGCCAATGGGGAGAAGGGTGGAGTGGTGAATGCAGGGGAGGAGGAGGAGAGTATGGGAGATGGCCGAGGAGTGGGACAAATGGTGGTTGAGGGGGTAGGGAGGGATGAAAACCAGGGGATGAAATCAAAGGGGAGGAGGAAGCAACAATGACAAGGGAACAAAGGAGAGGAGAGGCAACGGTAGGGGAGAGCACACACGCATGGGGAGGCCACGAAAGCGGACGGATGGCATCTGTCAGGCCGTGAGAAGCACGAAACAATGGCAGGAACAGGACAACACATGAAGCGTGGACAGGCTGGAAACTTGGGAGGTGAACACGGGGAGACGCAGGAGGAGACTGCAAGGGGAGACAAACATATGGGAAACAGAACAGAGATTACGAGGCATCCATAAGGGAGGATGACACGGGCACGACTGACAAGGATGAGCAGGTGAAGCACAATAGAAGCAAAGGAAAGAATGTGGTGGAACAAAGGAAGAATGCCGTAGACCACGAGCACATGGAAGGAGAGGCAACGGGATAGAAAGGTGCACAGGAAACTCCATAGAGGGAAAAGACAAAGGGAAGAGAGGATTGAGCTACAAGAAGCATCGAGGGTAGTGGAGGGATTGGGGGCGAATAATAAAGGAAGGGAGGGGAAGGGAGAGCAGATAAAAAATGACATGGCAAGGAGGGAGAGGTCAAGGGAGGAGGAGGGATGACAATGACAAGGAGGGATTGGTGAGGGAGAAATCATGAGAGATAGAGAGAGAGAGAGACAGAGAGAGATAGAAAGAGAGAGAGAGAGAGGGAGAGAGAGGGAGAGAGAGAGAGCAAGAGAGAGAGATAGAGAGATAGAGAGACAGAATAGGGAGAGAGAGAGAAAGAGAGAGAGAGAGAGAGAGAGAGAGAGAGAGAGAGAGAGAGAGAGAGAGAGAGAGAGAGAGAGAGAGGAGTAGAGAGAGAGAGAGAGAGAGAGAGAGAGGGAGAGAGAGAGAGAGAGAGAGAGAGAGAGAGATAGAGAGAGAGAGAGAGAGGAGTGGGTGGAGGGAGGAATTGAGAGAAAGGGAGCGAAGAGGGTGATGGATGGATGGAATCAAGAAAGGGAGAGGTAAAGGTGATCGAGGGAGGGGGGTTGGTTAGAAGGAGAGGGAGAGAGGGAGAAGGGAGAGAGGAAGGAGAGAGAGAGAGAGAGTGGGGGGGAGAAAAGAAATGGAGAGGAGAGGGGAAAATACTATGGCTCGAACACAAAAGGTTGGTCTCGCTATGAAACTACACAACAAGGATGGATTATTGAAGAAAGTGATGGAGAAGGGTAGGGTAGTTATAGAGGAAGAGGGAGGGAGGGTTGTGGAGATGGAGATGGAGATGGAGATGGAGATGGAGATGGAGATTGAGATTGAGATGGAGATGGAGATGGAGATAGAGATGGAGATGGAGATGGAGACAGTGGTGGTGAAGAAGATGGAGAGGGAGATGGAGACGGAGATGGAGATGGAAAGGGAGATGGAGATGGAGATAGGGATGGAGATGGAGATGGAGATGGAGATGGATGCGAAGATGGAGAGGAAGGGAGGGTGGAGGGAGGGTGAAGCAAAGGATACGGACGATGTCAGGAATGAGGTTGCGTGCCAAAGGAGAGGATGTGACCACGGACAAGGATGAAGATGACGAAGATGAAGACAACGTCAGAGTTGGCTGAAGATTTCAAAACCTTCCGAAAATGACAAGGATGACCATGACAAGGATGAAGATGACGAGGATGAAGAGGATGAGGATGACGATGATCGATTTCTTCTAGAAATTGGTTCAATTTATCAAATCTATTCGGAATGTAAGAACGAAGGTCCAGGCACATCGTCAAAGCTCCCTCCGCTCATTGCCGTAAAATTCCTACGCTCAGCGATTTGTTGGCCATGAATACAATAAAGAAAGTACTCACTACTGGATTTTTGGGCATTATACCTCCCCCCCCCACCTTTTAGCAGCAAAGTCTTCGCCCATTAGCAGACATAGGCCGGTGACAACGATAGTAGCTGTTGATTAGATAATCAATGTCTCGGGGGTTGTCGTACGGCTCCCAACTGTTGTGCACGGCGTTTTAGCTATGCCACTTGACCAGATAGTCCATCGTCTTTCCACAACGTCGATGTCCAAGGATATCTTCAATCACGTACTTCGTATCCCCATCCACTTGTGTAGGAGGTGGGGGTGCGACGTCTCTGTCTAAAACATTAGTAGATAGGTCTTTGTAGTGCTTCAGCTTCTCAATGTGGAAGACAAGGTGGATTGCCATGCTGTCAGGTAGGCAAAGCCAAGAGACAAGAGGGGTTTTCATTCACGCGATCTCAAATGGTCCCAACCACCAGGGTTTGAGCTTTGTAAAGACCTATCCTTGGATTTTGATGCTTGCCGAGCTGAGGAGGACGTGATGGCCAATGTTGACCACGTCATCACTAGGATTTCGGTCAGATGCTCCCTTCATAACATCTTGTGACTTCATGAGATTTTTTCGTGTTCCTTGGCAAACGCTAGAGAAATCCCTACGATGGATATTGACCACAGGAATGTTGCTCTGGCTCTTTAGACCAGCCGGCCTGGCGGGAAGTTTGCCGCATACCACTTTGGACGAAATTCTACCGATTGAACAAGTGGCGAAGTTGTACGTGAGTTCGGTGGTAGGAAATGTGGCTCTTCAATCAGTGCCGTACGCCTTGCATGAAGTGCAAAGAAGTTTTGCAAGCGTCTTATTGGTCCGTTGGTTTGAGGATAGAACTTCGTAGATCTTTGGATCCGACTGCTATAATTCGTCATCAATTTGCTCCAGACTTGGCTAGTGAAGCGACCGCCTCTGTTGCTGATGATGGTATGTGGCACCTTGTGTAGCTGCACGATCTGATTTCGGAACAACCACGTCGTGTTTCCTATTTTGACGATGCTCTTCTTCGGGATGAAATGTGACATTTTCAGAAATCTGTCCCATACCACAAGGATGGTATCATATACCTTGGGAGTGATAGACATTCCTGTCAAGAAGTCCATGCTGATGTCTACCCATGACTATCAAAACAGGGAGTCGTTGGTATAGTCGTGGTGGCCTCTTACAACGAGATCTTTCCCACTGACAAGTATCACACATTTTGCTCAAGGCTACACGTTGTTCTGCACCTCGTCTCACTAGTAGTACTTTTCCAGCTTCTTGAGCGTCTTGTCCTTGCTGAAGTGTCCAACTAGACCGGTGTCATGGCATTCCTCTAATAGCTTTTGTCCCAGCTCCTCATTCAGTGGGACGATGACCTGACGAGTAAACTGCCATCGCTTGTACGGATCGTCAAGCGAGAAGTTAGTTGTGTTCTGCCTAGCTAGCCCCTCGTAACCCTTTGCGAATAGCCTCGCGAGGTACTGGTCTCATTTGTCGAGTAACGTGCTGATCTCGGCCATCAGATCTAGTCGCCGAATCAGAGCTTTTCCCGGATTTGTCTTTCCAAGTCAGTACTCAATGTTGTGATTGAAGTTAGACCAGAGGAAGTCCATCGATTGAGTTTGTTCATGGCTCATATTTGGATGATTCTTAAGATGTTTTAGTGCATGAATGTCACTACAAATAGCAAGTTGCCAACATTTGAAGTAGCACCAATATGTTATTAACTCGTGCACAATTGCGAGCATTTATCTTTTATGCACGGCTTAGCTGAGTTGGACTTGCACAACATTCTTCAGATGTACACGAGCAATTTTTCTCCACCGCTCTTGTCTTGGAGTAGAATGGCTCCGATGGCTCGATCATACGCATCAATGGCCATGATCCAGTCCATTGCTAGATTGGCCAATTAATAGGCCGGCGGCGAGGTTAGAGCATTTCTCAAATAGTTGAATACTTCTTGTTTGTTGTTCCTCCAATTTTAGATGGTGGTTTCATAAGTGAGATCAAACACAAGCCCTGGCACTTTAGCGTAATCCTTTATGAATCAACGTTAGTCGTTGCAGGAGCATAAGAATACTTGGACGTCCCAAACATTGGACAACGTCAGCCAATCAGTGACTGCTTCTACCTTTTTTGGGTCCATGGTGATCTGTCCTTCGCTTATGATGTGGCCCCAAAACTCGAAGGAACAGTGACCGATGTTGCATTTTGAGACTTTTCTAGAGAATTTCTTTCTTTGTGAAGTTTCAAGAACCTTTGGGAGTTGTCCATTGTCCTCCTCCTTGGTGTGGCTATATACTAGGATGTTGTTGACATGTACGAAAAACAAGTCATTGAGGTACGGACAGAAAATGTTCTTCATTACCGCCATTAATGTTACAAGGATGTTTGTGAGTCCAATGGCAGAATCGTGCACTCGAAGTGCTGGTATGTGGTGGGGAACACAATCTTTTCAACATCCTTATTGCATACGCAATTTTTATGATAGCCACTTCATAGGTCAATTTTGTTGAACATTCGAGCCCCGGGGGGATCATCAAAATGTTTGTCTGCTCCTATAACAGTGTAGCAACTCTTAATGGTTGTCATTCATTGCTCGATAGTCCACGCACATCCGCATCTTCCCAGCTTTTCTTTTCACAAAAGGTACATGTACTGAGTAGAGCGACGTGGAAGGTCAAAATAAATCCTTGACCAAGTATCTTGTCCAACTGCTTCTTGAGTTAAGTCAGTTCGTGGTCGCTCAATTGATGGGTCCCTTTCACACTAGGTCTGCTCTCTAACTTCAGGTCTACGTGGTCGTCAACATTTTGCTATGGAGACAACTCTCCGGATAGTTCATTAAAAAAAAGCCCTTTTGAACTTCCCAACTAGTGGTGCAAGTTCCCTCGGATTGGCTACAAATTTCTCAGGTGTTGAGGCTGATGTGGTTGCCTTTGCAGTTGTAGTTTCTTCTGTTTTTCATGTCCCCATGTAGACTAGCCATGCTTGAGCTTTGTGTCATAAACATCATTTGGCCACGTCCAAGGATATTAGTTGGTGTTTTATGGTTGTTTTAACTTCCTCTGCTACTTCCACCTCTAGTGCTTCCACCTCTGCTGCTTCCCCAAACCGTCGCAGTGTCATGGGTTGCTCTACGAGTGGTAGGTGTCATTTTTTTCCATTAATGCTGAGATGAACTAATCCGATGCTCCAGTCTACCTATAGCTTGTGCCGATACAAGAAATCTCGTCATGTGGTTGCTCATTGGGCAATTCCTCCATACCGTTACGTTCTATATGTTGCAAAATGGGCATGAGAGGATGTTACGTTCCAAAAAATGAGAAAAAAGGCGAGGGCCAGGGGAGTGGCGCCACTCTCTCCCCTGAACATCTGCCTCCTACTCTATCCCATCTTCCTTCTACTTGGGTCTGGCAAAGAGGGCAATCCCATGCCTCTACCAGCCTTTTCCTTGTACTTTTTTGCAATAGGAACATGGTCAACAGTGTTTTACAAAGGCTACAGTATTGTACTTGTGATCAGAGTGGTATGGCAAGGAGAGCGGATGTCTGCAGAAGCTGACGTGGAGCATTGAAGAGTGACAACACAAATGCAGTCATAAAAGAGTGGAAACGCCTGAGGGACAGTTTATAAAGACCGACTGATGCAACAGATGACCTGATTATCAACGGTTGACAACCTTCGCATATTCTACAATCTACAGCTGACGACGAACATATAAAACAGAGTACATCTGAAGAAGCAAAGGGGTACTAATCGGAGCAATGGGGCCATTAAGGCAAACAGATCCCAAGCGAGCAGAAGTGATAAGAGGCATACTTAGTGGAACACTTATCAAAATAGCCGTAGTACACGCCATGGCAAAGCGTGAACTGCGGTACACAAACCAAAGTCGTCTCTCGCGATGCAATCGGCTACTATGATCAATCTTCAAACATCGTCCTGGATGCCGGAAATGGAGATTGCTTGCCAAATATCCCGCTTGAGGCTGTTGTTGTAGTGAAAACAGAATTCATGGGAGGCAAGGTCGCTCCCGCTGCTGATTTTGTAGAAACGCCGAGTATACTCTTCCACGATGGACTGATGACATAGGCAAATTGAGGTGCTACCTCAAGTCGTGATGCTTCGTGGTCTATACAAATCACTATGCCCTAAAGTACCTGAAGACGCAGCCGAACCTCAGTCGCCGACAAACTCGCTCGATGGAGTTTCTTCAAGAGATTTTTTACTACAAGATCTAGTACAAGGCTGGGAAGGTGAGCCCGGCAGATCCTTTGTCATGGAGGCCAGACTTGAGCCTCAATGCCATCTCAATGCTGATGGGATCTCCAATCATGCATAGCCTGTTCAAGCACGACTATGGAGTGGACACTCAGTTCATGTGTGGTGCGCTGAAAGACACCACGTGGGATGGAGTGTATTGGTGAAGGGGGCAAGAGCAGAGGATTATCATGCCGGACTATGCACCATTGAAGCAGTTGTTGCTGGAGGAGGCGCACGAAACCCACTACTTGGGTCACTTCGGCTTCGACAAGAAGCTCAAAGCCTTGACATGCTAATACTGGTGGTCTTCAATTGTAACGGACTGTAAGAGATTTTTGAGCAATTGCAATGTGTGCCAACACGTCAAGGCACGGAAAACCAAGCCACCAAGGGAGATGTACCCATTGCCTTTACCAGAGAGGCCATGGACTAACATCTGGCTTGATTTCATCGGCGGGTTACCTGTGACGTAGGAAGGCAACAACATGGTGTTGGTGGTGGTGGCAGACCGGTTTTTCAAGATGGCACATTTCATCGCATGTCCTGAGAGCATCACAACTGCCGGGACAGCTCAACTCCTCCTCAGTCATGTCATCAAGCCGCATGGAGTGCCGCAATCGGTGGTCTTAGATCGCAATCCACGCTTTACTTTGCGATTCTGGAGAGATCTCATGGAGAAGCTAGGGACGCGGGTGCAACACACCACGGCATAGCACCCACAGAGCGATGGACAGACAGAGCGCACAAACCAGACTTTGGAGCAACTGTTGCAGAGCATAGTCCCAGCGGATAGAAAGGGTTGGGAGGAGAGCTCGGAGCTCGGAGTGGCAGAGTTTACCTACAACTTAGCGGTGCTATCATCAACAAGAAAGTCACTGTGTGAGGTGGTCTATGGCCACTAGCCACTAAGCCCAGCCGCCATTACTACGGCAATATCTCTTCCAACTATGTAGCTGATTGCTTAAGGGTTTGCCACAACTTAGGACGTGTTGCGGTAACAGGTGTTGAAGGTACAACAGCAGCAGAAGCGACAAGCTGATATGCATCGCCTTACAGAGGAGTTCCAAATGGAAGATCAGGCGATGCTGAACTCTACTAACTTGTAGCTGATAAGTGTTGGGAGTCCCATGCTATAGCCGTGATGGGTGGGTCCGTTTTGCATTCTAGAGAAGCGATCGGCCGTTTCCTACAAGCTACAGTTGCGAGCTCACTACACCAGCCATCCAGTGTTCCACATCTCCCTGCTTTGTGCCTATTGTGACCCCAATACCTTCTCCTAGGGTCAAAGAAAAGCTCCACCTCCTACTGTACAGGTCGAAGGAAGTGAGGAGTTTGAGGTGGAGAAGATTCTTACATACCGTTAAAGGGGACGTCGGTGCGATTTTTTGGTGCAATAGAAGGGGTACCCGGTGAAGCACAACTCTTGGGAGCCCGAGGCCAACTTTCATGTCGGGGACACCAACACTGTCCTCCAAGAGTACCTCAAGCGCACAAGGACGTCACGCATCTGATGGGGGGTGAATGTAACAAGGTGCCCCTGATTTTTCTCGTATGCTTGGGGCTTGTCCAAGTTTTGGGGGCATGCTGGCCATTTTCTGTTTTCCAGAGATTTTGCTCGCGATCGAGCTTGCCTCCACTTGACTGCGGCTGTGCAGAGCAAGCATGAGGAGCAAGCGAGCGATGGAGTACGGCGTGCTCCACACGCCAGAAGCTCACCCTCTCAATCACTCATAACTGCTCAAAAACCTCTTACAATTTCGTCGCTTCGTAGTAGCGTTCCAAACACGCCACACGATGGTGGCTTTCACCTTCTCGGCGAGTAGCGTAATGGCGACACTACCCGCCGAGGGGCACTTTTGTTGGATGACCCCGACATTACGCGCGGTCAACGGCAGAAGAAGTTTTGTTGACTGCGATCGTGGGACAGTCGCAATACCATCGGTGGCATGCGCAACTGGGCGACCACACCCACCGCCAAGAGCCATACGAGACTAACGCAGCGGCTGGCCAAGAGACAAGACTGATCGTGGGTCTTGACGATCGACGGCTGGGACTTCTCGCACAATGAACTATGTGCAAGTAGGGCACCAAGTTCAGGTGCAAATAGGGAACCGAGTACAGGTGCATGTAGCTTTGTTGTAGAGAGCTAGGAGGGCAGTAGGCTAAGGCCTAGGCTAGCTGGTAGGACAGTTTACATACCCTATACTCAATTTAGTCTAATCATCCTGTTTTTTCCAGCTTTGGCTTCCACACAACTCCATGTCTATCTTTCTGCTACGACTGTGCTCTCCACACACTAAAGCTTAATCTCAAAAGAGCAAATAATCTCACACTTTCTCTCACTCACTCGCTCTCACTCACTCACTCACTCACTCACCCATCCACAAACCCACGCACACTCACTCACTCACTCACTCACTCACTCACTTGCTGACACACTCACGCACTCATTCACTCACTCACTCACTCACTCACTCTCTCTCTCGCTCACTCACTCACTCACTCACTCACTCACTCTAAGTCACTCACTCTCACTCACTTACTCACTCACTCACTCACTCACTCAGTGACTCACTCACTCACTCACTCACCCATCCACCCACCTACGCACACACTCACTCACTCATTCACTCACTCACTCAGCCACCCAATCAATCACTCACTCACTCACAAGGATCAGGGACAAAGACTAGAGGCCTAGTTCCTTCCCCTCGTCCTTCTCCCTGGGCACTCGCCAGTGACAGGGATCAGGCACAGGGACCAGGGGCTTGGTTCCTACCCTTAGCCACAGTTCGTGGTCACCACAAGGGACTAGGAAAAGGGACACAAGACAGGGCATGCATGCATTCACTCACTCACTCATTCACTCACTAACCCACTCCCTAACACATTCACTCACACACTCACTCGCTAAATCACCCACTCACTCACCCCCTCAATCACTCACTCACTCACTCACTCACTCTCTCAATCACTCACTCACTCACTCACTCACACACGTACGCTGGTCGGTCAGCGAGTCGATGAGTCAAATATTCGGTTGGTTGGTCAGTCAATCAATTGAAATGATGGTTGGTGTGGATCGTTTCCTCAGTAAGTCAGTCGATTGGTCCGTTGGTCCGTATGTTGGTCGGTCCGGTCGATTGGTTGGTCAGTCGGTCGGTCGGTCGGTTGGTCGATGGGTTGGTTGGTCCCTTGGTCGGTCAGTTGGTCCGTCGGTCAGTCGGTTGTTCAGTCAGTTGGTTGGTCAATCGATCAGTCACTCAGTCGCTGGGTCGGTCATTGGGTCGGTCATACAACCGATCCGTCAGTTAGTCGTTCGATCGGTCAGTCGGTTGGTCAGTCCGTCGGTCGGTTGGTCAGTAGGTCAATCGGTTGGTCACTTGGTTGGTCGGTCGGTCAGTCAGTTTGTCGGTCGGTTGGTCGGTTGGTCGGTGAGTCGTTCAGTCAGTCGATCGGTCAGTCGGTTGGCTGGTCGATCGGTCGGTCCCTTGGACGGTCGATCTGTTTGTTAGTTGGTCTGCCATTATAGGAGCTGATGCCGATAGTGTTGCAATCTTGTTATCGTTGCTACTGTTCCTATTGTTGTCGCTACTCTTGCTATTGATTCCTTTGTCTCTTTTGTTATCGTACTTGCCGTTGTCCCTGTCGCTGTCATTGTTGCTGTTGCTATTGCTGTTGCTGTCAATGTTGAGTTTGCTATCGCTAATGGTGTCTGTGTTGCTTCACTAAACCCTGAACCTAAACATTTCACCCACATACCCATCCCCACACTCATGCACTCACCCACTCACACACTCACTCACTCACTCACTCACTCACTCGCGTGCCCGCTCACTACCTTACTCACTCGTGTACTCACTCATCTATCTATTCACTCACTCACTAACTCACTCACTCACTCACTCACTCACTCACTCACTCACTCACTCACTTGGAGGAGTCTGTAGGAGCGGTGGAGGCGTTGATGGGGTCACTACCTGACCTTCTGGATGCACAAACACCCTTTGCAGTTCTTTGGGAGTATGTCATGAAGCGCTTACAGCACCTCACACGGCTGACACCTCCAACAAAGTGGTGGCTTACTTGGCTCATGGAGTTTGACGGTTGGTCTTGTTGGAGGATGTACAGATGCTACAGGAGAGACGAGCGGTGGCACATGCGAAGCACCAGGCCCAGTTGCCCATCCGGCTCGGTGGCTTAGGTCTAGCCCTGCAAGCAGCACTGGCTTCGCTCTCTTACACCTGCAGCCGCCTCTAGACTAGGCATGATGTACGCCGACTCCTTCACGCAGCAGAGCTGGGGGAGGAGGGTGTAGTGGCGGAGCGGACACGGAAAGGATGGTATAGAAGGTTGTTTGAGGAGCTGCGGGAGGAGACGATAAGGAGACTACAAGAGTCCGTCAGGACTGAAATCCCCAACCTGGTGGCATGTGAGCGGGGGAGCCCACACCGGCTGTTCCAGGACTTTAGCTCACGGCTACACGGGTGGCACCTGACAGACTTGCAAGCAACGGTCTCTGCAGACTTGGGAGTGGAGGAGGCCCTCCCACAGCTAGAGCACCGCGCAGCAGTTCAGGGGGACCACAGTGGGGATTGGATGCTGGCTCATCCGCGGTAGGTGGCAGATCGATACATGGCACCTGAGGACTGGCGTGTCGCGTGCAGATTCCGGCTGGGCCTGCCGCTGGCACACCTACACCACACCCCTACTTTTTTCTTCCCAGGTGGAGCGCCGCTCCGCCCATGCGCGTCACAGCATGTGCTGCGTTGCGCGATGGGTGGAGCGCCAAAGGCTGTTCATGACGTACTGGTACGGGAGTTGGCTATGGTGATGCGAGAGAGTGGAATGGGTGGCGTACAGGAGGAGCCAAAGGGGAATTTGCCAGAGGGACGGCCGGATATCGCGTGCTTGGACCCAGCCACAGGACATTGACTCGTATTGGACGTGGTCATTGAGGGCCCACAGCGGCCGTCACTGGGACGGGCATCGGCTCTCCAACCGGGAGCACCATTGGCGGAGGCGGTGCGTGCGAAGGAGAGAAAACATCGACAGTGGAGGAGTGAGGCAAATCGGGCTTGACTTCGTGTTCCCGACACTAAAGACGCTCGACACTTTTTCCCGTGGCCTAGGGGGAGTGGTACGCTCTGCTACACGGCGTCAGAGCGACAACTAGCGAGACACGGCGGCACAGACGGGCTGGCATGGCCCCTTCCAGCCGTAGTAAACCAGAGGATGGCTGTGGCCATGTAGAGAGCATAGGCACAACAGATCAGACGACGCGCATTGGAGTTGGCCTAGGACAAGGCGTTTGAGGCAGATGTGGCCCGTGCCTAGCGGGTGCAACTCGACCGTTCCGAAGGCGCATAAGAGGCCGGCTTAAGCCTTGTGGGCCGAGAGTAGAGTGGTTTGCGCGGTCAGGTTGTCAGTATCATTCGAGTGCACTGCGTATGGTCTTCAGGGCCCACGGGAGCTCTGACTATGGTGCTAATCATCAGGAGCGGGTGTATCTTTGGCCTTGAATCACCTTTCTTCCACAACGGCATTCCTCAACGGTCTTACAGTTTTCTGCCTTCTTCTAGCTTGTAGAGATTTTTGATAGTCCGAACCTCTTATCTTGCTCTCGTATGTAATGTTTCAGTTCATTAATGAGTTTACATTCACTCACTCACTCACTCGCTCACTCGCTCACTCGCTCACTTGCTCACTCACTCACACGCTTATGCTCTCACACACTCACTCACTCACTCACTCACTCACTCTCTCACTCACACACTCATTGTCTCTCACTCACTCACTCACTCACCCATCCACCCACCCACCCACCCACACACACTCTCACTCACTCACTCACTTACTCACTCACTCACTCACTCACTCGCTCACGCACTCACTCACTCACTCACTCCCTCCCACCCTCCCTCCCTCCCTCCCTCCCTCCCTCCCTCCCTCCCTGCACCTCGTCCCTGTCCTTGGTCACTGGCCAGTGGCAGGGATCAGGGACAGGGACCAGGGGCCTGGTTCGTGCCCCTGGCCACAGTCCGTGGTCATTGCGAGGAACTAAGAAAAGGAACACAAAAGAAGGCATCCACTCACTCATTTACTCGCTCACTAACCCACACCCTAACACACTCACTCACTAACTGACTCAACCACTAAATCACTCTCTCACACTCACTCACACTCACACACTCACTCATTCACTCACTAACTCACTCACTCACTCACTCCCTCGCCCACTCACTCACTCACTCATTCACTCACTCACTCACTCACTCACTCACTCACTAACCAACTCACTCACCCGCTCACTCCTCACCCCCTCATGCACTCACTCTGTTTCTCAATACTATGGTTTGTCATTCGGTCAGTTTGTTGGTTGGTTCGTCGGACAGTCGGTTGGTCGGTAGGTCTATCGGCCAAGTATTCATTCGCCTGGCCCATCAAGTGGTCAGTATGTTGGTCCGTTGGTCGGTCGGTTGGTCGGTCTTTCAGTCGGTCAGTCAGCGGATTGATCGGGCTAGGTCCCTGCTTCCATCTCTTTTTCCCCGTGAATGAGAGAGGCAGGAACCATGGACAAGGACCATGGGCCTGGTCCCTGCCCCTAAACCATGACCCTGGTCACTACTAGGGATAGGGATCAGGGACAGACACTAAAGACGTGGTCCCTACCCCTCGTCCCTGGCCCTTATCACTGGCCAGTGGCAGGCATGAGGGACAGGGACCAGGGGCATGGTTCCTGTCCTTGGCCCTAGTCCGTGGTCACCTCCAGGGACTGGGACAAGGGAAAGGAAACAGGGCATACACTCACTCACTCACTCACTCACTCACTAACCACTCCCTCACACACTCAGACATTCACTCACTCACTCACTAACCCATTCCCTCATGCACTAACTCACTCACTTACTCACTCAATCACTAACCCACTCCCTCATGCACTCACTCACTCACTCACTCGCTCACTCACTCACTAACACTCAATCAAACTCACTCACTCACTTTCTGACTCATTCACTCATACGCACTCTCACCCTCATTCACACGCTCGCTTCCTTGCTCACTCACTCACTCACTCACTCACTCACTCACTCACTCACTTACTCACTCACTCACTCACTCACTCACTCACTCACTTACTCACTCACTCATTCACTCACTCACTCACTCACTCACTCACTCACTCACTCACTCACTCACTTACACACTCACTAGGTTGGCGGTTCTATGGTCAGACGGAGGTTTGCCAGGGTGACCCGATAGGCCCGTTCTTGTATGCACTGACGCAGCAGGGCGCTCTAGAGGCGGCTCAGGCAGCGATGGCAGATGGTGGGCAGGTCATGGCATACTTGGATGACACTAACCTAATGGGGCCGGCGACAGTATTGGAGGCGGGGTTCATGGCGCTTCATGGCTGGGTAGGCAGCTATTCGGATGGAGGACCAGCCCAACAAGTACCAGATCTTTCTCTCGACATTAGTGGAGCAGATGCTGGTTGGCGTTATGGGGGTCACTAGGGTGGTGGAAGACATAGTTATTCTGGTGGCGCCTTAGGGGACTGAGGCCATTTGTCGGGAGCGGTTGGAGGAGTCTGTAGGAGCGGTGAAGGCTTTGACGGGGTTGTTGCCCGACCTGCCGGAAGCACAGACGGCCTTTGAAGTTCTTCCCGAGTGTGTCATACAGAGCTTACAGCACCTCACACGGCTGACACATCCGGCAGAGTGATGGCTCACACAGCTCCGGAAGCTTGGCGAGCGCATGGGGTTGTGTCTCTCACGGTTGGTCCAGTTGGAGGACGTACAGACGCTACGTGACAGACGAGCGGTGGCACA